>QFDT01008858.1:0-12780 GCA_003315915.1 Macrolepiota dolichaula | reverse complement strand
GATGGCTGAAGTCGAGGTGGGCGTCTCGGAGCTCGTAGGTCAATTGGAAAAGAAGCTGGAGATGGCAGAGGAAAAAGCCCAACAGGTCAATGGAGAGTCTGAAGGGGAGATGAAAGTGCTGAGAAGGGAAATTGAGGGCTTGCGTGCAGAGGTAGATCTTGCAAATGACCGTGCTGAGAAGGCTGAGCGGGCCCTCGAGAGCGACAAGGACCTCGGTGGAGCCCTAAACGAAGCGAACGACCATTTGGCACAGACGATATCCGAGTTGAGGAATGCAAATAGCCAGATTCAGGACCTGGAGAAGGAAGTGGCGGAAGCTGATGTTCACATTGATGAGCTCGAGACCTTGCACAAGAAGGACCAAGAACTAATCTCAACACTGGAAGAGGACATTAGCTCTGCTTCTAATCAGCTCGAGACTGAACGTGTTCGTGTCCGAAAACTGGAGGAACATATTCAAGCTTCCGAAGACGAACTTCGCGAGACGAAACTTTATGTTCAGGAACTCGAGGAAAACGTGGAGGCAGCAGCAGAGGAGTTGGAGAACTTGAAGATGGAAATCGTAGAGGCTCAAAACGTGATCAAGAGCCATGAAGCTAATGAACTCGAAGTAGAGAAACAGATGGCCCAACTGGAAGAGGAAGCTATCAAAGCACAGGAGGTAAACGCCCAGATGGAAGAAGCCTTGGAAGAGGCGGAGAAAAAGATGATGGAGGACGGTGAAGCTTTCATAAATCTTAGATCCGAAGTCACTGCTCTCGAACGCGAGAAACAACGCGTCATGGTTAATGTTTCTCAAAATGTTTCCCGGAGTATGGAACCTCCTGGTCCCACCGAAGAGGATCTTGACGTCCTCGAAATGGAGTTGGATGATGCCCACAAAGAAATCGCAAGGCTTAATGCATTGTTGGTGCAATCACCTGCGCGTAAAGCGATGGAGATGGCAAAGGATGCCAAGATTGAGATGCTGGAGAAAGAGAGAGAAGAGTTGTTGGAGAGGAATAAAACTTTGAGGATGACGATGAACGATATCACGACGCCGCACAAGATTATCAATGCAAGTGGTATTTCGCCGATCCATCGACATGTCCTATCAATGTCCATTCATCCTCCTCGTACGCCGGGCCCGCCTTTGCGCGATGTAAGTTCTGAAGATCGATTCTGCGGCGTCATGTGCTGACCCCTCAACTTAGCTATCCTGGCTGAACGGCACAACAAATGATCCATCCGTATCTCCTTTAGTCGCAGAAATCAGTCGCCTCCAGCGGGAGCTCGATCGCGCCAATGAAAGTATCGATGACAAGATCGACAAGCTCGAGGACGCTGGCTTGGGCGTTGTTGGCTTAACCCAAAAGTTAGAAGATGCACGGGCTCAAATCGCCACCCTCGAGGACGAGATTGCAAGACTTAAGAGGACTGAGGAAAGAAGAACTGGTCGGCTGGAGCGAACTCGGTGTCAAAAATGCAAAACCAAGGTTGATTTCCGTCGGATCATGCTTGAGGATGAGAGGTAGATTTTTTTTCGCTCCTTGAATCTATCCGATACGCTTATCCAGCTTTCCAGCTTCCTTGATACTTCTAGGGATCATTTGCCATCAGAGCCACCTACTCCTCCAAGCAGGACAACGGAGGTTCTCCGTCTGAATCTGCAGGCCGTCAATGAAGAGCTCGCTGGCCTCAAGAGAAAGTGGCAAGAAGAAAAAGTGAAGCTTGCTAGTGAAAAGGCTGTCCTTCAGGATACTGCCAATAGACTGAATGCACAGGTCAAGGAGGATGCTAGGCGATTAGCAGAGACTGAGAGGAAAGGCGAAAAGAAGAGGTTAACGATCGAAAACGTAGGTGATTATGCTCGTATTGGTAGTACTGGTTTGTTAACTTCTCACAGGAGCTGGAAAATGCACGCAAGACTATCCAAGAATTAGAGGGGGATTTGAAGTCCGAACGTTCTCGTTTGAGGAATTTGGACACCCAGCAGAATCGTATGCAGAGGGACCGAGATGAATTGTTGAATCAACTGAAGAGGACCGAATCGGTAAGTAGCTTGGCTGTCCCTCGTACTTTATCAATCGGCTGACACAATCCTGAAGGACATGGAAGACGTCAGGCACCAGCTGCATAAGTTCAAGCAAGAGAATAATCAGCTTGAGAGGGAGCTCCGGGAGAACGCCACAGCTGAACAAAAGGCCAGGCTGCTCGAGAAGAGAGTTTCAGAGAACCAGAAGACTATTGAGGACCTCCGGCAAGAGAGAGCCTCCCTTTCCAGTGACTTCAAGGATCTTCAACGACGTTATTCTGAAGCTTCTGAGGTAAATTCATCCACTCCGTTAGGGCTAACCACCCGAGCTAATACTCTGAACATAGCGCGCGGATCGGCATAGAAAGGAATACGTGAAATCTGCTAATTCCCACGAACAACGCCGAAATCAGCTTGACACGCACCTACTTGAGATTGAAGATCTCAGGCGTGCTTTGAAGAACCAGAACACGAAGGTCCAGCAAGTTGAGGAGGAAAAGGAGAGAATCATGTCAGAGAAGAATGGCGTTGCAAATACCATTGCCTCGCTGGAGGCCGACCTTCGACGTGTGCGTAAGGATGCTGAGAAATTCGGTCGGGATCTCAGGACATTACGAAAAGAAAAAGACAATACAGAGACGAAGTACAAAGCAGAGATCACGAAGCTAGAAAGGACGAAAAAGCAAACCCAGGCCCAGTTGAAGCTGATGGTAGAGGAACTAGACATACAAAAGGGGCAGGTCACCAAGGTGAAAGAAAGTATGAGGAACCACGTGTGCACCGCGTAAGTGGCTTTCATCATCAAATAGAGTAAATATTGACGAAAAGTAGGGATGACCGTCAAATGTCGGCACTCAAGCTACAGCACAACAAGGAGTGCAAGGGCTTAATTGTTCAAATCCGGTACCTTAAGGCTAAGTTTACAAGAGAATCTCTCTTCCGCAACCACCTGGGTTATCAGAAGCAATATCTCTTAGTCCTTTTATCTCAGTTCGAGAGAGGGTTCGTAGATTCTGGTTTTCTCCACACGATTCAAGCTAACTCCTTGGGTAAAGTGAACGAAAGATACTCGCGTCCATTGCACGAATAGGCTATCCAATAGTAGCATCGAAGTCGAAGAAACCGAACAAATTCAAATCTATCGGCTTAATAATTATTTTCCTCTTGAGAGCCCAGTAAGCGCCTCTAATTCTGTCACAGGGCCCAAGAGAACTAACCACGAGTGTATCTAGGCGGGCGAGCGAAGCCTGGCGAGAACATAATGCATCCAAACAAGCAGTAGTCTCAGCACTTGACGATGTGCGCCGTCGGCGGGCAATCGCTGCGGCATCATAAACTTCGCTCTTTGACCTTGATATTGCTGTTCGAATCTGTTGATTTCTTTTATCGTAGTTCTATTTTGTGTCTGTCTTGGTTGGGGTAAAACATGTATTTTTGGTGTATAATTATTCCAAGTAATATAGTAGTATAATACTCCTATCTTGTTTCGCAGTGGCGAACTGCTGATAGGTAAATAAGTTTTCATCCAATCATGATTTGGACTTGCGCCCTTCCGTAATTATGCGAACTGCATTTTTCGAGAAGATGTAGGAAAAACCACTCCAAACGGTTGTTGTTGCCACCGTCCACCTAGTAGAGGAATGAGGCAATGCAGTAACAAATAGACCCAATGACGTACTGCAGTCCTTGAAGTGCAATTCCAAGATCAAATGGTAGGATTGGATGGATGGTGGTAACACCCATGAGTAAGAGCTGCAGGGCAGTGTTAACCTATGACAAATGTTATTCGAATATTCCACAGAAGCAGAGGCCAAAGTCAGACTTTGCTTATAAGTGTTGGATGGACCTCAGCGGAAGGTATGGAAAAGTCCCAATACCGTTTGAAGGTTTTCTGTAGGACATACAAATAAGTATACCATGAAAAGACAACAGAAGATAGAAAACAGCATACAGGATGTGGTAAGGACGTATAGCGAATATAAAATGCTGATAGACTCAATAATAGATCCCGACCAATAATGATGACAGCAAGAGGGGCTATGACAGAAATTGAGAATAATCTGGATTTAAATTTCCACAGAAACATACGGGGTAACAAATTCTGCACTGCCAATGTAATCGTCAACGTCGTCATAAGAATCTTGTCTGCCGCGGGATCCAAGATCGTGCCGAGGACCGAATTCATGTTAAATCTTCGCGCCAGAAACCCATCAACCTTTCCGTCGAAAAACCAGAGAGAGAGGCCATCAAACTGGTGAGCTCTAACATAAACAGAGTGATTGGGTACAGACCAGGTCAGTCAGTCCTGCATAGACAAGCAGTCCAGTCGCGAGATGGTAGTTGCCTTCGAGAATCGACCAACCAAGAACCGGGCATGCAAGTATCCGTGAGACCGTCAGAACATTTGGTATCGTATAGATATTTTCTCGAAGAGTTGGTTTCTGGGGAGCTTTCAGAGAGGTTTGGTCTTCAGACGAGTAGGTCCGAGGTGTAGCAGAAAAGGCCCGAAAAACCGTGGGTGCGATTGGTTGTATGCATGTATGTGGGTTAAGTTTGAAGTATCTATGTGGAAATATGCGTGGCAGCCGAGCACAAGGTCTGTGTATGAATGTAGAATGAAGAGAACTGCGAAGGGAGCCTGTCGTTCTGAGCATTTCGAGTTATGCAGGAGCGTGGTAAAAGGCGCCCATCCATTTCAGGACACCAGATGCACCAGGGCCGGCGCAGGCCGGCGCTCCTGAATATCATGAATTCCGATTGACAGACGGTTCCATGGCATCCACCTCTCAAGATATTGAACCATTCTTCATTAATACACTATGGAGAGTACGTATATTCCTACAGTTGGTAACGGAATCTGGGATGCCTGTAGCCAAGATCCCTGATTTGTTCTTCTGTCTTTCCTTCTAAACGGTAGTCTCTTTCACCACGTTCCCGTTTCATATTCTCGTATCTCAAGTAGATCATACCTAGGGTGGTAAATGTGATAACAAAAATCGCGGATGCGAGGTTGAGAGAATTTCCTTTGCGAAAGTTGGGTGCATCGGTTGGCAGATATGTCCATACCCTAAGAAAACCAAGAGGTCAGTGATACCATGCTTGTCAATTAGCTTGCTATGCGCACCCAATAACGGCACCCAGTGAACCAATTCCTGGGATTGCGGCAGTTGCAACGGCACGCATTGTATCAGGTGCAGCATTATCCGCACCCCACGTAAGGAACTAGAGAAAACAGCCCTTGTTGTCAGATCAAACTGAAAGTAACGAAAGTCACATCAACACACCAAGGGGCCAGTCGGCGTTCCACCCATGATAGAGAAAAAACAAGCGGCGTAGCGTGCGTGAGGGTTTCTAGTGCCAATGGTAATTGCGTATCCCAAAGTTTGGAATACCATGCAGATAATAATGGCAATCCCACGACTGTTCAGATACCAGCTCATGAAGCAGCTCGAAACAGCCCAGACTGCACCAACAATGTAGCAAGGTACTGTACGCAACTGTGCCTGGACCACGGCTATTCCATGTTTGAGATTCACAACGGTGATTAACAATGAGGGCCCACGCACTGAACTTGCCCACTGTAAATACAATTTAATCAAGTCAACTGGAATCAACAGGATTTGTGAAGAACTTACAAGAATTTATGACGGTTGGCAGAAATAGACTCAAGCCTTGGAAAGAGATATTCACAAAGAGGTATCCCATGGCACAGGTGAGGGTCTAATTAGAAATATCAGAAATTGTGACGGGGTTATATCATACACATACCCAAATGTTAAAGGAGCGCAAGACGAGCTTTAAAGTAGCCTTTTCCTTCACTCCATCGGTCTCTACTGTCGCGTCGGCATCAATCCTCGCAATGGCCAACTTTCGCTCCTCTTCGTTTAGCATTTTGGTCTTGCGTGGATCATCGGGGATGAAGAAGACCAACAAGATGCCAATACCAATCGTAATGATGCCTTATGACATGTCGGAAGGTGGACCAATATTCCCACTAGGCAGCTCACCTTCAACGAAGAAGATCTGCAAAAACTTTAGTCATTGAGGAGACAAGACATCTTCCTTTAATCACCTTTCGCCATCGTTTGACAGGACCAAAATCATTCAAAGATAAAAGTCCTGAAGAGAGAAGACCTCCGACTGGGTGATGGATTCAGAGAGGCTATATTATGAGGAGCACTTGGATACCCACAGGACCCAGCAAGGCTTGGTGCAAGTCCAAAGAAAAATCCCATGCGAATAACAAGTTCACGACGACGGTAGAACTATACCGACGTGAGTTAGGCTCTACAATAACGTCAAGGTAGCGTACCCTTGCAATTGTATACACGAGCCCTGCCTATTAATCTCGACTGATTAATAACAGTTGCCAGGCGACGATGATATGTGTGAAAACTTACCAAAGTTCCACCTTCTGCAAGTCCCAGGAATACTCTCGTCACCAACAACTCTGCGTAGTTTCTCATGAAAGCTGATCCTAACGCTACCGCACCAAACGCGATGACCAGGTACGCAACCCAGGTCGAACCGACACGTTTAAGTGCAAGATTCGATGGCACTTCAACGACCATAAACTGTCGATCCGTCAGAAACGATGGTACAATCCTATGAATTGGCGTACACAGATGTAGAATATTGTCAACGCAATATTCAGGTCATTACCCTTCATACCCAGGTCGTTTTCAAGACCTAATTCGATGAATTATTCTTCAAAAGAACCGAGAGGATAGCCGGAATGACGTACCCGCAATTTTCGCATTCCCTGCCAAATGGTGTTAGACGTGAGTTCGTGTGCAATGGGCACTCTTCCCACCCACCAATAGCAGTTCTGCAAATAAATCAGGAATTGACATAACCCAGAATGTGGGAGTACACACCTATCAATGAAATTCGCGCAGTCTTAAGTAAAAGATCATCAGCCCCCAATAGGTGTAGCGTCGCTACAGGAAGGAAATGGATACTTACATATCAAGCAGAACATAGGTAGCAAGACCAGATCGAGCTTCCGCACTAGTTTCTTCTCTGCTACAGGATCAATATAAGTGAAGGAACCATCCTCCTTGGCCTCTGAGCTTTCGACAGCCGTGATATCGTCCTTGGGATCCTTTTCTAATGACATTTCGCCGTGGATGTAGAGGAGATGGAGGGGGAGAAGGGGTTAGGTTAGTGCCCAATCCCAACGTTTCACCTAAACCATGGTCCACGGTGCTTTATATACCTGTCCTCCCGTCCTGTCACAGATACCCCAGCTGATCATGGCACAAGTAGATCTTGGATCCGGAATCTGGAATGAATTACCGAACAGATGAACATAATGAGGGATAGAATTCGCATGTTTGCGCCCGCGTGCACACAGAAGTGACATGACTCTTACTTCTCGTAACTCCATACAAGTTGAAGTTCTTGTCTTGTCTACTCGGAGTTAGAGTTCCACAGACAAGCCAAGGGCTACCGCAATGTCCCCATCAGAGAGAGCTATGTATAGCTGACTTTGGGACAGGAGAGTCTGTTTGAAGGTAGGCAATATAAAAGGTGCCGCTGCGCCAGCACGTTCGCCTCTGACTTGATTGAAAGAGCCCCATATGTTTTAGAGGTCTTGGGAAGCCAAGACATTGTTGTGTCGTAATAATCTGGCATATTAATCCCAAGCCCTTGATAGGTGTGTATTTGGTTTGGTTTATTTTGTGCTATTTCATGTGGGCTAGCGGTCACGACTTCAATAAACCTCGATCGTTTGGTGTTCGGCAGATGGAGGACCTGTTGAGTCTGGATATGACTAGCTCAGAGTCTTGGAGTTTGGTGGTGAGAATTGATACTGGACGTCAAACTGCGCTGTTATTCAAATGAGCACGTGCAATTCATTAGTTGGTGCGCCCACTGCCATTGCTTTACCCTGTGCGGGATGCGCGACGGGGGCGATCTCCTCGGAACGCTTGCGATCTGCTTCAGACACGAAGTGCAAATGTTGACTTCCTGGTCGGAGAGTAAATGATCCTCGAGCCCGTTCTCTCATTGTTCGGCACGTGACCACAAAGGTCTCGAGCTGACTTGTGGCCCACAGCACATGGTGAGGAATAGGCAGGGAGCCAGGGGAATTGTCGGGTAAATTCAAGGTGTGGGTCACCTTGGGGTATCAATACCAGGTCGGTGACGCCATTGGTGCAGGGTGTTTTTGGCGTCTTGAGCTTGGGAAGCGGACTAGGACATCAGCGCCTCAGCTCTGGAGCCTCAACTTTTCTGGAATCCATAACACATAAAGAAGCGCATTCCTAAAATATTCTGGACCCTGTCGTATCAATATCACTACGCATAATTTTATCTGTCCTCTTTATTCGAAGGACGAGGCGATAGACACGAACTATCGACGTTGTGATCCGGTTGGCAGGGTAAGAACAACGCCCTCGACCTGGTGAAGGAACGATACGATGGGTTGTATGTCATTTGATCCCCCCATGTTAGCAATTTTTCGCTGACCAACGCTGGCGTTGGGCGTTGAGTTAGCGGTGATGGTTGAGGAACCCCACTACACCATGTCAGTCTGGCGGGAATGCCTAGACTTAGGTTGAATCGGTATATCAAATCTCCCCTTTATAGGCCTGATTGTTCCCGGGTTATCGGGGGTAAGAATAGAAATAGCGTGGGGCTTCGGCTGCAGGTCCTGTGAAAGGGAATGATTATGGTGGATTTGCCCTTGATCACGCCGTGCACGGGGTTCGAGGAGATTTAAAAATGAGGCCTAAGGCCTGAGGAGTGAGAGATATTCTTTTTCGCGTGGGTTGACAGTGAAGGTTTAGTGAGAAATTCCCCTGAAAAGAGGTGAATAGAAGAGTTGAATTCACATTGAGAAGTGGACCCTTGATTCGGGCCGTAAGCCCCCTCGCGAATTGGAACATGAGCGCGCGATTGTTTTGTAAGAACATCACAGTCCACTCCTGTTTACACACCTACGGACGAATTCCTGCTGTCCTTGTAACACTGTTGTCGGGAAGAATATAGCATCTGTGCTCTGTGGGGCGGCTGTCATGGATTCGATGGATAATGTCTCACGGGTCACCTCCTTTCGCATTCGACCAGGCCTCGCACCAGCTGGCCCACGAACACCGACAAGGCCTGTTGCAGAGTCGCGGCCTTTGTCATCGTCTTCAATTGCCTCAAGTTCATCCGGCCATAGACTTCCTTCTCCAGCGTACTCGGCGCACACCTCACCTGCGCTGTCGGAGCCTCGAGTCCTCCCAACCGTCCAAGAAACCCTAGCAGAAACGCCCATATCTCCAGTCTCAGACACCCTCCCACCCGCGTATACTACTCTGCCAGAAACACAGGCACCAAAACAATCAAATTCATCAGCCCCACCCCCACGAATACCTGCACCCCCGGAAATGAAGTTCGAACCTCAACAAGTAGAATGGAAGGCACTGCCGTTAGAAGCTGCTTTATGTGGGTGTTCTTCATGCTTGATCATTCGTTGACATGCCCATTGACGTTTCTTGATAGGGACCTTTAGCTCGACAGAGCTCCAGCAGATTGTGTCGCGCGCCATCCGATCCTCGGCACGAGAATCATTCATTCGGCTCCTAACAGTAGAAAATCTTGACAGAGTGCTACCCACCGAATTGGAACGCTTAGAGAAGTCGAAGGCCTCTACGCAGTCAAAATATCGTTTCTTGTTGCATCGCCGGACGATGCTGCTTCAGGCTCTAGTCTCGAGTGCCCGGATACCATCTCTCAAGGACAAGGACAGGGAAGACGCTATGGATAGTATTGCCAAACTCGCGTTACAATTATCTGAGACTAGCGTGGAATGCGACCGCTTATTGGAAGAATTGCTTGGGATCTCGGATCGAATAAATCAGATAAATCGAATGTTGGATGTGCACTGGGCCAGTGCCCTCGCCATCGCACTACGAAAGGTGAATACCAATTTACATTCACATAATAGTTGTCACTGAACATCCTGGAAAGCTCAATAACAGCTATGGGCGTAGAACTACGGAGCTCCAGCAAGCAAGGGAACGAATCACCCAACTTGAGGGGGAGCTGGAGGATGCATGGAAAGAAGCCGAGAAATTGGCACGCGAAATGGACGACTATGAGGCAGATCTAGCATCAGACGTAGAGGGCGAGGCAATTATTGAGACCGCTGAGGTCGTTTCCTTGCCTATGACACCCACGTCTCCGAGACCGCAGAGTTTTGGGATTGTACCTACTTTGACGAATATCGAAGCCATCACGCCTCGCACCCCGCTATCACCCCGTCACGCAGAACCAGTCGCGGATATACCAGCAGATGTCAATGGTCAGGACTTTAGCCAGGATAATATCAGTATTCGCAGCGGAAAGAGTGCGAAAAGTTTCAGGAGTACTCGGAGCCATAGAAGTGGACGTGGTGATACCAGCCGAAGCCAACACATTTTTGCCGCTAGGACACGAAGTTACAGAGCATCCCAAGGAAGTCTTCGACTGCCGTTGGGTCATGGACGTAAACAAAGCACATCTCGACCCAAAACTCCCGTCGAAGAACAGCCACCAGTCCCTGACATTCCTTTCCACTTCTCTTCACCGATTATTTCTGCCCCGACAGCCAATGCGTCATCTACCTTGTTGCACTGGGACTCGCGGAGTGCATCACCCGTGGTCTTTGCAAGAAATGACTCGGCGGGCGAAATTGATGGACCCCAGCTATCTTCGTCGCATCGCGTTCCGGCCAATTTGGACGATATAAATTTGAACGTAGATGACGACAATATCATCCAAGAGGTCCCTCGATCTCCTGGAAGAAAACATATATCTCTTGATGATATGAGACTCAATAAACCTTTAGGTCTGTTATCTCGTCTTTTTCTCCTGACTATTCTTATATAATGTGTTTGGTTTTAGGCTTCACTGATACCTCTCCAACCTCTAATATTCCATCGATATGGAGAAGTGCCGATGCTCCCAAAACTCCCGCAGAACGTGTCGAATCTCTCATGAGACATGGATCCCATAACCATAAATCTACACCATATCAGAAACTCAGGACACTAACAAAACGATATTCACTTCCTTTCCCTCTCCTCTCATCGACGAACAAATCTGTTCGTGCGGACCGATCATGATCGATCTACATCTCCATGTTGTATCGGCCCCGTGGTCTAGCGCACGGTTCCGATCTCAATCTCGATCGTGGCATCAGTCTTTCCTGCTTTGGTCGACAAGCCACTGCTATGTACCACAAACCACCAGCTTCCAGGACTGGTAGGCTCCGTCGATATTTTGCGATATAACCTACAACAACAACCGGAAAACCCCATCGGTCTCTTCTTGAAAAATTTTTCGGAGTTTGTTCCATTCACTATCTGCATACTATTCGTTTTATATACCCTTTCTATCCGTCCACACCTTAACGGCAGGCTCGTGAACTACCTTTATATTTATATTTTACCCGTACATTCTCATTAGTATTGGTCCGTTCACTCTGCTATCAGTATTGAGCAGAAAATTTGTGTTGCATCTGCCCTCGGTTATATATGCTCATTTCCACAAACATACTCTCTTAACTTGCTAAGGCCAGTGTGCTGGAACAATTGATTTTATAGACCATTAATCAGGAACATAGTATAAACACTTAAGCATGAATTTCGTTCCCTCGCTGGCTTATCAGACTAGCCTTGTTTGTGCATTCATATATCCTTTGCACTCCCTAGGCCGATGGCACCAGAATTCGAAATGACAGTGAAATTCACGTCATCCTTGCTAACCGTTGACGCTTCCGCGCTCGCTGGTAGAGCGCTAGAGCCAAGGATGCCAGCACGGCAAATGGCAGTTGCAAGTAGAGGGATCTTCAAGGTGTTTGTTTGTTAGTAGTCGTGAAGCAAGAGTGTCACAAAATTGCACACACCTGAATTTCTACAGAGTTTGAGAGATGTGATAATGCGCCTGTCACATATCTATGGTGGATGAGATTTATTTACAGGAATAATCAAGAGGGACGAACCCGAAGAGTTGTTCTCCAATGCGCTTGTCCTTTCTCTGAGCACCCGCTAAAAGTCCTGGGCGAAAGATCACTGTATCACTGTAGCCTAGCTTGGCGAGACCGAGTTCGGTCTGGCCCTTGCTCCTGTCATTCTATTGAGTGAGAGAACCTTATGGAAGCATAGTAGCGTACCTAGGATACAGGAAGGGCGACGAGGGGTTTGCGCCACCACTCTGAATAGTATAAGCACATCAGTATATCATTCTAACCAGCCAATCAGATGTGCAAACGCACGGAAAGATAGACCACCCGTTGTTCAAGGTCGGGCACCTTTGCGGCCTTCGCAGCATTGATGACATAGCTTGTGTTGTTGGCCCGCTTAGTTTACTCGTCATATCAGGGGTTGTAAATTCGACTCACTCTCGGTCGATCTTTTCGAACGCGGCAGCACTTCCCGCAAGTTTACTTGTAGTTCCCAAGCTGTTGGAGTGAAATAAGTATATACCAGCGGAACCACAGGGGGAGGAACCGCTTTCACTCACGTTATATAAACAACATCCCAACGACCATTCTGTAAACCAGCCTCCTCGAGCTGTTCAAAGTTGATAACCTTCTGTTCGAGTTTATCCTTTCCGACCGTGATATCGTCTGCCGGTGTAACACTGCGACCGTACTCTCCAACTTTGGTAAACTTCGATGAGGCTAGGAGTTCGCGCAACAACACACGACCTGTCTGCCCAGTTGCACCAATTATGAGTGCGCTTCTGGGAGTTACTGCAAGAGGACACTGTTAGACAAGAATATAGGCGAT
>QFDT01008824.1:0-15002 GCA_003315915.1 Macrolepiota dolichaula | reverse complement strand
AAAATGCATGGATGGGATGTATGTATGTATGATAAATAGAATGGATTGGATTGAGAGGGATTGTGCGATCCGAGCAAAGAGTTCCCATGTACCCGGCTGTGTGAACCAATGTCGACCGACGTCAGCCCATGACAAGTTCCCATCAGGCTTTATCATAAGCACACTTGATGGCTGGATGTTGGACGAGGCCCACTCGACCTTGTATACCCCATGTCTGGCTCTGACTCTCCCTCGCCCAACTACTTATATAAACTCATACCATCAAATGCGGTTCCTCCAGACCCATTACCAGCAGAATTGCAGCTCAGCGAGCTAGACCAGAAATCTGGATTTATCCATCTCTCCACTGCCACTCAGGTGCCTGGGACCGCCAAAAACTTCTTCGCAGACGAACAAAGGGTGTTCATCCTAAAAATCCCTTTTGAGACTGTTAAGGATAAAATACGGTGGGAGAGCCCGGATGCAAAAGGTGTGGCGAGCCATCGATATGCACGCTTCCTTTACTCAAAGTAGTGAACTTTCAAGTATGTGGCCCAAGACCTGGGGAAGGCCTATTCCCCCACCTGTATGATGGGAAACTAGGCAAAGATGAAGTTGAGCGTGTTGTCAGCTTGGAGAGAGGAACATCTGAGTGGGACAAGATCATGGAAGAGGCGAGAATTACATGGCTTATATATTGATGCATATCATGGTGTGTGCATACACACGAGTCAAGAACAAGCGAAAGAGCAGGCGTCTCTCAATTGGAATCACGATTACACTCAATCTAAATGGATGAACAAGCCCCTTAAATCTTCTTTTATCGTTGAGATGGGGAAATGTCGATAAGGAGGCTATCAGTGTTCAACGTCCAACGTTCAAAAGCCTTCGGGGTCTTACAAAGACTGGGTTGACCAGTAGGTTATGAAAAAATAAGATGATATTATGCAAGCAGCGGACTCGGAGAGATAGCGATTTCAAACTCTTGAATGACCATTGTATCTTGTAGTCAAGATCGAAGCACCCCCGTCCTTTGTCAGGCGTTTCCTCGTCTGACAAATGACATAACGTCGCCCGAAAAGTCGAAGACCAGAGTCGCTGCTCGCCGTCGTTGACGCCCCATCTCCTTTATTGCGTTGAACCCTGAACTTGCCAATTCCCGATGGCGCAAAAACCACGGATTGGCCAGTCTACAAAGTGGGGTTATGGTCTCAGAATATACATTGCTACAGATCCATGAAGCTCACCTGCAAACGGACAACCTGATCGAAGGCGTCACCGAGCGAGAAATCAGCGGAGACATGCTTAACGATATGCTCCCACCAAGCAGGCGACTGAAACCGGTGAAGGATGATGAGCGTGCACAGATCAATAATGACAGGAGGTAGAATAGTGGGTTCTAGGAAAAAGAGGACCATGATTTAGAACACAGGAAAAGAAATAACATATGTATAGTATATGTATACCTTGAGTGCTAATGATGACACGCATACCCAAATGTCGCTGTTGCCTAATAATGCTCAAGATCCTCCGGGTGAGTTCGGATGATCCTGCTGCGTTGGAGAGGTACTAAACCAAAACATCATTGCCCGAAGTATATACCCAGAATGTACGCTATACTAACCTTGTGAGCCTCATCAATAACCAGAACCTTTCCTGTACCCATTTCCGCTCGGGTGAACAATCTGGAGATAATATTGAAGACACCGCACGCAGAGTCTGCATCGATGAAGGGGTCAGAAAGGTCTATGATTGTCAGCTGGCCCGGGGCGAATCTATGAATTTTCTTGTCTCGTTTGTTTGCTGGAGTTGGATCCATGAAGGAATTCAGGAGCGCCAGGCGCTGCTCAAGCCCAGCTCGTTGGATTGGGTTCAACCGTTCTTCCTTGAGTTCTTCTAGCTCCTGCTGAAAGGCATGGAGAGTAAATGCTTCCCCAAGTTCCCTCAGCTTTGACTAGAAGATAGCTAGTGAGGGGTGAATCAGGATCCAGGATTAGTATACTCACCAAAACAAGATGCATATATAAGGGGGCGGAACTCGATGAATTAACAGACATCATGGAAAGAATTGCCTGAGCATCAAGCTCAGATTCAGTAAAATATAGTGGATGAACATCGACTTTGTCACCGAGCGCCCCGGTATAAGCTGAACGCATTGTGTTGACGCTGGACGCAGAGACAAAAACTCTGACTTTTGGAAGCTTCAGGGCAAGGTCTCCTTGTGCAGAGGCTAGCCAAGCAACTTCACTAGGAAGCGATGAGGAGCCCCCTTCACCGAAGTGAAGGACTAGGGCACTCATCGGGTTCGAGAGAGAGCCAATAGGCCTGAACCTTGGTATAAGCAAATTTTCCAGCATAGCTGCTAGAGTATGCGATTTTCCAGCCCCTGGGGACGGATAAAAAATATCTCAAATGTGATAACTATTGGGGGCTGGGCATTTTGATACTCACCTTGAACTCCGCAAAGAAGGGCTGAAAACGGGGCACTCTGAAGCATTTTCAGACTTTATAGAGGACAAAGGAGCTAACGACATACACAGTTCATATAGATTCGTTTATCGGCTGGCACCTCATAGGTCCCCCGGGAGCTGGGAATTCTATTTCAACGACTGCCTGCAAATTTTACTGCAGGAATATTCACCAACTCGCGATGACTTGACCAAAAAGGCCGTATTGTGAGTTGGACGTGTCTCGTTTGAGGCCTTCAAGGGCATTGCACATAACCAACGGTGCATTTTGGGATTCATGTAGCGTGGGGCCCGGCGAGCAGTCAAAGCGAGTCTCAACAGACATTGCTTGCTCGTCTAAGAAATCCCATTCCGTCATTGGCGCACGGGTAGAGGAGACTCCATTGGTAGAGTGCGAAGACATGCTGGGATGGTATGCAAGTTGGAATTGGGAATGAATCGATGGTTAGATTTTTTTTTTTAATTTCGGCGCTTAAAGCCTTGAGTTTGGGGTGAGGAAGAAGTTTGCTGACGAATGGGAATGCATGATCTATATATACAGGAAGCGACACGTCGGTTGTGGGGAAAGATAGGGACTACGAGGACAGCAGACGCGCACTGCTGATGATGTGACAATCATACTTCAGAAGGGCGAACATGTTACGTAAATCAAGCTCAACGCGCGCGAGCAACCAGCTTCTTCCTACCTGCACACCTCTGACACTAGGATGTCCGCATTCGAAGTTCCAGGATGGTCCGTTGGAGCTGCCCCCGTGCAGGAGGACGAAGCCTCTGTATCCAAGAAACGCAAACGCTCAAGCGGTGATCGTCAGTCGCTCGAGGTCAACTTCGATAAGATCATGGAAAAACTAAAGAGCACGGTTGGAGGCGACGAAAAGAAGGACCAAAAGAAAAAATCTCCCAAGAAGGAGAAGCAGGACAAGAAAAAAGCGAAAGAGAGACCAAAATCTGGTGTTAGTGATGCTGGATCCTTGAACATATCACGACCGAAACCATTGAAACCACGGGTCTCCGTCGATGAGGACTCGAGTCGCCCAGCGAAGAAGCCAAAAAGAGATTCTGTTTCTCCCCCTACAATTGCATCGTCCTTGACATTAGCTCCTTCAACGTCTATATCGACATCATCCGCGCCTAAATTGACGCCACTGCAACAAGGGATGAAGCAGAGTTTAGACGGTGCACGGTTCAGGTTAGCCTTTCCTTAATATGCCTGGATTTCTCTCAAAAGTTTAGGATGATCAATGAAACACTTTATAAGTCGGAAAGTCACGAAGCTCATCAATTGATGCAAAGAGATCCTCGGGTTTTTGAGGAGGTTCGTTAGATATCTTCATTCTGGTATTATTATGTCTGCTCATGTTCACAAAGTATCATTCAGGTTTCCGACACCAAGTTCAATCATGGCCAACGAATCCCGTGCAACACTACATCACTGCACTGTCTTCCTATTCCCCTCGAATTGTAATTGCAGATCTTGGATGTGGAGATGCTGCCCTTGCGAAAGCACTGATACCCCGAGGGCTGAACGTGCTATCGTATGATCTAGTATCAGACGGTGAATACGTGGTTGAAGCCGACGTGTTTGAGCGGATACCACTACCAGGGTGTGAAGGCAATCCGGGGGAGAAGTCGACAGGATCTGCGCAGGTGGTGGACGTTGTTGTATGTGCCCTTAGCCTCATGGGAACAAACTGGCCGAAATGTCTCCGGGAGGCTTGGAGGATACTTAAGCCCGAGTATGTGGATTACTTTCTCTTGTATTTTCTGATACGACTATCTTTATAGGGGAGAGTTGAAAATTGCTGAAGTTGCAAGTCGTTTCACGAATGTTGAGGAATTCCAAAGTATAGTTGGAAGCATTGGCTTTCGCTTCAAGTCCAAGGTATGTTTCCTTTTGAAGATGGTCCATGTTATAACAATATCATGCAGAACGAGAGTAATTCTCATTTTACGCTTTTTGAATTCAAGAAAGTGGCACGGCAACCCAAAAGTGACAGCGAATGGGAGAAGCTGGTATCTAGAGCACATATACTGAAACCCTGCGAATACAAACGACGGTGATCCTGGCATAATGTATCATTTTTGTACCTGATACATTTTTGTGTTTGGGCTACCCTGAAAGAATCAGGTTGGAGACGATAACTAAATAAGCGCTGTCAAGTTCCGGGCACCTCGAGCACATGTTCGGGGTTACGCGTCTGACGAAACACCTATCGTCTGCAGATAACTCATCCTCTACTTACTCCT
This sequence comes from Macrolepiota dolichaula, assembly GCA_003315915.1. Classification (NCBI taxonomy): domain Eukaryota; kingdom Fungi; phylum Basidiomycota; class Agaricomycetes; order Agaricales; family Agaricaceae; genus Macrolepiota; species Macrolepiota dolichaula. The sequence goes on along the minus strand of QFDT01008824.1, from coordinate 10,308 downwards.
TACCTCTCATACTGGCCATGGCAAAACCCGTCCACAGAATAACCAATCCGATTATCAACAGCGAGCTATCTAAGCTGCGCCTGGTATCAACCACTCCCAAAGAGTTTCGTGAGGTAAGGCCTGATACCACAGAGAGAGAGCCCCTATACTATGTGTTTTTCGCAATTAACAAGCCGCCAGGGAATCGACAAGATTAGTTTGTTTTTGGGTTATGAAGCTTCTAAGAACCTAGAAGTAGAGGCTTTCCAAGGCGTATGTATCTCAAGTGGCGTCGTTTCCGTATCCCCTCATATCGATGTTTTGTGATAGCGGACCCCAGTCAATACTTTTACAGGAGAAAGGATCAAGGCAAGGATCGGCCTGACGCCCATTCTTCGCGCTGGTTTGGGTATGTCGGACGCACTGGTATTTTGTTCGTTCTCACTACCGAGAAAACTGATCATTAAAACACGTTTCCAGCTCTCCCTGTTTCCGTCAGTATTTCACACATTTACATCCAACTTACACTAAAATTTGATCTAGAGATGCGCCCGTCTATCATTTGGGTCTCTTCAGGGAGAAGGTATCTCTCCAACCCGTCGAATGTGAGATACATTTTCTAGATAGTTTTACTTTTATTGGATCCGCACTAATCGATACTCACAGACTATTCAAAGCTTCCACCCTCCCCTCCAGTTGATCAAGTTTTCCTGCTAGACCCCCTAATTGCAACCGGCGGTACTGCCCTTGCTGCCCTTGCGATGATTATCGACTGGGGTATCCCAAGTATGTCACTCCGTTTAAGGAAGACTGCACATTAACACATATCCTTGAAGTCAACAAGATAAAATTGCTGTCGGTATTAGCTTCAGAAGAGGGTCTCCGCCATATTCAGGCGGATCACCCCCAACTTGAGGTCAGGTTCTAGTTAAGAATTTCAGAAAACGCCAAAGTCTAACCACTATCTTGTATAGATCTGGGTCGCTGGCGTTGATCCCGTGCTGACAGACGAAGGGATCATAAGCCCAGGTCTTGGTGATACGGTATGTTTTTCTAGTTTGACAAGGGACCTTAAATTCACAATTCAAATACTCCAGGGTGATCGCCTTTTCAATACCATTCGTTCCTGAGCACTCGATATTATGTGCAACGACTGCAGCCCGAGGCTTGTGTATTAATAGTGTACTTGGTTGACTAAATCGTATGAATGGACCATTCTTTCGACCATAGCGGAGGTCCGGATTCGGAAACGCCACGTGACTATGAAAACGCGATTGTGAGCACAAATTGCATAGCTCATGGATAGATATAATCTTACAAGGTCAAAAATGCGAAGAAGGATATACACTCACACCCGTTCCTCTCCCACCAACAATGGCCTCTGTGAACGCTTCTGGCTGGTCGACTCCTTTGTCCTCAAGCGTCACTCTTTCCACCCCCCCATCTCCCCGCCTTAAACAAGCCCTAGATTCACCCCGAGAAACCTTTTATAATAATCCCCACGTCCAGGCATCCGCCGTCGTAGAGCACATTTCATCACAAAAGTCTCATAGCTCTTTTGTCTATGTCTTCGATGTTGCAGAACAGGTTGGCTTTGGTACCCTGACCAAGGCATGGGCAAAGCTCGGAGAATCTGCCACGGTGGTCGATCTCCAAACCCGAGCTGGTGCAGGGTTGGGTTTAATAGGTCGCCTATCCCAAGGGACGAGCGTAGATGCCGGAAAGAAGACCATCCTGACTGCCTACACCACTCCAGCAGGCCTCGCACAGATGACCCCCTCATTCGCTCACCTTCCACCTGCATCTCCCGAAAGTAGACTCGTCATTCAAGTGCCAACCGTTGTTTCCGCTGGCGAGTCTCTAGCATTATCCCCAAGCCTTACATCACTGGCGACGGCCTGGTCATTACTCCCAGAGGGTTTTGTCGTATTGCTTTCTTCCACTGCTCAGCAGGCTGTTGATTTTGCTGACCTGGCTTATCAACTCAAAAACTCCCATGTTATTCACCTCTTTGATCACTATACAAGTGGACGAGAGTATGGTCACGCTATCACCCCTGCCCAAGAAGTAGCAACTTCTGGCACAATTACAGAGGCCGTCTCAGCAGCAGGATACCGGTTCTTCGATTACGCCGGAGACACCAACGCACACACCGTTATCGTACTGTTGAATGGTCCTCTGGCTCTCGTTTCCCAAGCTGCCGTTCGGAGTAATCCAACCGGTGGTTTAGGCGTTGTTACTGTCAATGTGCTCCGACCTTGGGACGAAGAAGCGATCCGTCGTGTCATTCCATCTTCCGTCAAGACTGTCAATGTTTTCGATGATGTTCCGAACACTTTGACGCAGGGCAACCTTTATGGTGACGTTTTCAGCGCATTGTGGACGCCCACGGGCTCCTTGGCCATTCATGCTCGCCGAATCACTCCTTCACATATTCACCAATTCCTGAATACGGCCAATACATTTACCCAATATATCAGCGGTATCGTTCCTTCTTTCTCGGTGGAGCCCGTGGATGTCAGGATCAAAGCTGCCAAACGATTATTACTTCTCAGCAACCCACAGTCCCCGCTAGCTTCGCTCTCTCGCGTTGTCGAGAGCCTCTTCACCACCAAATCCATTAGAGCCCGCCTCCTTACCGACCACGACGTGTTCTCAAAAGAAGGTGGCATCACCGTGAGCCGATTGTTGCTCGCCCCTAAGCATGACACCCACAACCATCTACCCCTCTCCCTCGAGGTCCCCCTTGATTCCGCCGATGGCTCAGCGGATTTCCTTGGCATCCTCGACCAGAGTTTGCTAAAATCCCACCATATCTTTAACCTTGCTAGGAATAACTCTGTTGCCCTGGTTGTGACCACTTGGACTGCCGAGGAGCTTGTTGCCAATCTTCCTCCCGCAGTTGCCGCAGAGTGTGTAAATAAAAATATCACTATCTTTGCCCTCAACGCCAAAGAAGTCGCCACCAAATTGGCAGGTGCACCAGGACCTATTTACGACGCTCTCCAGAATGTCGTTGCACATATTGGATTCCTCCGACTCTACCTTGGCTCCGCCGCCGACGAGCTCCTCGTCGAGAGGCTTGCTCGTGGCGTCTTCCAAGACACGTTTGAAGGCATCCCCATATCGAAAATCAGCTGTCATACTTGGAACGCTCTTGAGGAAGTGGCGATTGCTTCCCCCGTCGAGGTCACCGCTGCCTCGACTCTCAAGAACATCGAAACCAACGCCATCGTTATCGAGACTCTCGACGGAGAGACACTCGTCAATGGTGCGAAACTTGGATCCTGGCACGACGCCGCAAAACATCTACTCTTCCCTTCTATATATACGCCAAATGAAACAGCTCCAAGTAGCGAGGAATATCCCCAAGACCCTTCGTTGCGGCCAGAAGTCCCTGATCGTACATACCTCGTCACTTGTACGGTTAACCGTCGGCTCACACCCCTGGAATACAATCGTAACGTGTTCCATTTAGAGTTCGATACCACTGGTACAGGCCTCAAATACGCAATTGGTGAAGCGTTGGGTGTTCATGGTTGGAATGACGAGCAGGAAGTTCTTGACTTCTGTGCCTGGTACGGCGTCGATCCTAATCACTTGATTACGATCCCTGTTCCAGGCAGCGATAAGCTTCATACTCGCACCGTTCTTCAAGCACTCCAGCAACAGGTGGATCTCTTCGGGAAACCGCCAAAGTCTTTCTATACCGATTTGGCCGCTTATGCCACCGCTGCCATCGACAAATATGCCTTGTTATTCATCGGTTCTCCAGAAGGGTCATCGACGTTCAAGAAGTTTTCGGAGAAGGATACAGTCTCTTTCGCTGATGTCTTGAGACAATATCCAAGTGCGAGGCCCGGTATTGAGAAGCTTTGTGAATTGGTCGGGGATATCAAGCCGAGGCACTATAGTATCGCGAGTTCGCAAGCTGTTGTGGGAAATCGCGTCGATTTGCTCGTCGTGACGGTGGACTGGGTGACTCCAAGTGGTACGTCCGGTGGATCGCGCTCTGGAAAGCACGTTCTTATCTCATTTTATAGGTTCTCCTCGCTATGGTCAGTGCACCCGTTACCTTGCAGGGTTGAAGATCGGGCAGAAGGTTACCGTGTCCATCAAACCCAGCGTGATGAAGGTACAGTTCCACTCTTGACGATTGTCCGCACAGCGAATGACGGTGATTTCAGTTGCCGCCCAACCCCAAGCAACCCCTTATCATGGCTGGCCTCGGTACCGGCGCCGCGCCATTCCGTGCCTTCCTTCAGTACCTCGCTTGGCTGGCAGATAACGGCCAAGAAGTAGGACCTGTCTACTACTACTTTGGCTCGCGCCACCAATCGCAGGAGTATCTCTACGGCGAAGAAATCGAGGCCTGGATTCTGGATGGTATCATCACTCGTGCAGGGTTGGCGTTCTCGCGTGACGGGTCGAAGAAGGTGTATATTCAGCACAAGATGTTGGAGGATTCGGAAGTATTGGCGAAGATGCTGCATGATGAGGAGGGTGCTTTCTATTTGTGCGGACCGACATGGCCCGTGCCGGATGTTTACGAAGCACTCGTGAACGCACTCGTGAAGTATAAAGGCATTGACGCAAAGGCCGCCGGTGATTATTTGGAGAATCTCAAGGAGGAGGAGCGATATGTTCTTGAGGTCGGTTTCACTTCATCGTATCGCTCAATCGGGAACCGTGCTGACTCTCGCTCTTTATAGGTTTATTAACATGATAGATTTTGAATACCCCAGTGTTCGGAGAGTACTTTATGCATGTATATGATATTTTAATGTCATGATTTCAGACTTTATTACGGGTCCAGATTACAACAATAGAACTGTGAATGTAATGGAAAGCCTAGAGTAATTGATACAAGCCAAAAAGGTATACGGGTCGCCAAGCCATGAAGGGATCGTGAATCGTGAATCGTTAATGGGAAAAAAATCCATGGAATACAGGAGGGATGGGAGAGAAGCGGGATAGTCAAAGGTACATGAATTAGAAAGTGTGCTTCTTGTGCTTCTGCCCAAGGTAGTACCAATACATCGTCAGACCAATGAGGATTAACCCAACGATAGTGATACCAATACCCATCGCAACACGCGCCCCAGGACTGAGCCTCGGTGAAGGGCAACCCTGTGTAAAAGCAGCATCGCAGGGGAGGCCTGCTGGTTTGACATAGGCACCAGCTTTGAGGCTGGTGTAAAATGGATCGGCAGTATTTTGCATGGCATTAAACGCAGCGAGGGTGAGCAGTGGGGCGTTATAATCCAAACCGACCTTGAAGAAATGGCATCAATATGCGGTTCAAAACATTAGGATCTCCTGGATTACCTCAGTTTGTGGCCAATCACTTCGGATATCGAAAAACTTGTCATTTGCATCGGGTCCGCCTATCACCGCTCCGTAGAGGACATAGGTCGTATTCACGGGGTTGGTATCAATCGTACTGGCATCGTTTCCACCACTGGCCATAGCTGAATGGGGGTTGGATGGCGAGTTGGGGTTGACACCAACAACGTACGGGGCTAATGTCGGCACGGCCAGAAATGAGAGGGATCAGCTCTTGAGTTTAGTCTACCCCTCAAGTTGTATTTCAAGAGCCTACCTGACATCGAATTATTTCCAAGTGTATAATCTACCTGAGATTGCGCAAATTTCTGTCATATGCATGTTTGAGCTGTCTGTGATATTGAAGGAAGGAACAACTGACCAGGTATGCGACTCGTTTGTCATTAGAGGAAGCATGTGGGGCATAGCGAGTCAAGAGCATAGCGGCGTTGAGAGCTGGGTTCAAGCTTGCGTCATCAGAGTCACCGTTGTAGTACAAGAGACCATCTGTTCCGACACCTGGGTCAGCTTGACAGGGGTAGTAGATGATGATACTTACCCTTGGTCATCCTTCCCGGACTGCGGCGCTCTATGATCTTGTCCAGATATCCCTCCGCAGTAGACTGCCATTCGGAGAGGTTACCAGAAATGGAGGTTGAGCTTTGTAGAATTTGCGTAAATAAGACCGGAATCCCTGGAGCCTTCGAGTCCCAATTGAAAACGCTGGCTTGCTCATCTAAGTTGTGCTTTGTCCAGTGGGCGGCAGCTTGATCATGAAAATCTTGCGAGTCGGTTGCCCAGGCCAGAAGCAGCGCAGCGATGGCAAGTTCGTCTCCATAATCAGACGAACCATAGCTGGAAGCGATGACGGGGACAGATTTCTGATATACCTTGTGGCCTCCTGTGGCGTTGACAGCAAAGGAGTATAGCGACTTGGCATGAGTGAGCAGAGTGTCCGCATATGAGGCGTTGGCAAGTGTCGCGGGGCCCGAGAGGGTATTATTGAACCCTTTGTTGCGATATAGGTTTGAGCACGCAGCAAAGGCTGCTGCGGTACCAGCAGCAACATCCGTGCCCGGTTTGGTTGCATTAATCTGGAAGGAAGCTCGTGGGGCGGGTATATTGCGGTCACCACCCCAGTAATCGTTATCAACGTCAGCTGTCCGGAAATATCAGCATGATACACTCCGGCATAAATTTAGAAACTGACGGTCTCCAACCAGGACATATAGGGTGTCGTCATTAGGATGCGCCTTTAAGTTTAGATGGCGTCAAACCCGGAGCAAGATAATATCCAGAGTGGTGCAAACCTTGATGAGCCAGTCAAGCCCCCAGCGTAACATATCATCGAGGTATGCCGTTTGGTTGGCGAGGTCATAGCCTAACACTCAATCTGAATTGGATGCACCATCCATGCGTCGGGTACACACCTCGGCCAAAGTCCGTTGCCCCCCAGCAAATTGACATGAGGGTAAAGCTCTGCGGGCAAGCTCATTCATGAAGGGAGCAGCTATACGAAAGCTATTACTCACGAGAGGAAAGGTTGCTTTAATGTAGTCTGCACAAGAGATGATTGAGTGCCTAACTAGGTGGAGAAATGATGTGTAGTACCTCCTGCATCGTAGTATCCACCTAGGACATACGCTTAGTCGCAGCTCGATAATACCGGGAAAGCTGGACACACCGCTCAAATCAATTCCAGCATCCTTCCCATCATCCAGGGCACTCGAATTCCTCCAAGAGACTCGATTTGATGCTGGAAGGTTTCCACTCCGCTGAGCTTCATAGAAGTAAAGCAGGTTACCCAGAAGACTTGTCCACTGTCGATTGGGATATCCGCCTAAGGATGGAATAGCGCCAGAAGATGGATCCGGGGGTAAGTACGGAGGATTGGGTAGCGAGAGTTGAGAAAAAGACGGCAGGACCAAGTTGAAGAACAACAGAGCGATTAGGAGGCCGTGCATGTGGATTCGTGAAAGAGTCGTGAAGGATGGCTGACAGTCATCCACAAGTTCAACTTTGTATTCCCTTCAACCAAGTTCTAAGAATAGACACTATCGAAGTGCCACACACGTGATTCCAATCATGAATTCATTCTCTTCCTCAGGGCACGGTTAGAATGGAATGGAATCCCTAACTCCTGACCTTCACCTCCTTTATCCATGCCGAAACCCATCAAGACCTGTGTGCTCGGTGTCGGTCTTTCAGGATTAACTTTCCATGTTCCTTTCCTCCTTGCCCTGAGTGATCTGTTTACCCTCCAGTCAGTATTGGAAAGAAATCCCACACAGGAGGGTGGTAGTGTCAAACGGCGTTTCGGTGTCTCTGTCGAAATACACAGATCCTTTGAAGACGTTATTGCAGATCCCGAGATCGAACTTATCGTTATTGGAACCCCCAACGAGACCCATTATGATTTTGCCAAAGCTGCTCTCCTAGCAGGAAAACATGGTTCATCACTATCTCAGGATCTAAATCATCCAAATCTGACATCGATTTCATTCACCAGTATTAGTTGACAAACCTGTCACTCCAACTTCAGATCAAGCGCGCGAACTGCATGACATCGCCAGATCCAAGAATCTAGTTTTATATGCTTACCAGAACCGAAGATGGGACTCGGACTTCCTTGCCCTCCGAAAACTTCTAGCACTCCCTGAGACATCTGCGCAGTCAATTGGGCCGATTATTGAATTTGAGTCGCAGTACGCCAATTAATCTACTGGCCCTCCTAACTACGATTTTTATGACCTCCGCAGTTTTGATCGCTACCGTACAACCTTGAAAGGAACCTGGAAAGATGAGGCAAAGCCCGCAGCAGGGCTTACCTACGATCTAGGAGCACACCTCATTGACCAGGCTCTTGCTTTATTTGGACGACCAGATAAGATCACTGGTTTTATCCAAAATTTGAGGGGACTCGGAAACCCAGTAGTTGATGACTGGGTGAGTATTTATTGCTGGTACCAGCCATAACTGCTAAGTCAGTTTCACAAAATGCTAGTTCACGATTCATCTTCATTACCTGACAAACTCGGCCCGTCCATACCCTTTGACTGCAATCTTGAGGGCGAATATCCTTTCCGCTCGTTCCTCGCAATTGCGATACCTTATCCGTGGGACTCGAGGATCGTACATCAAATATGGTGTTGATGTTCAAGAAGACCAGCTCAAAGTAATACCCGCACCCAATGCGATCTTGGAAAGTCACTATGGAAAAGAACCCGATTCTTTGTGGGGTACTGTAGAAAGTTTGCGAAGTGACGGGGTGTCGTTCAACAGTGCCACGTTAGTTTCCTATGGGTTCAATTTCTGAAATATGGCTGACCCAATTTTTAGCTGGCCTTCGGAGGATGCTGGATGTTACACCAACCTCTTCAGAAACTTGGCAGCTGCCATTAGGGAAGGTGCTGAGCTGCTTGTTCCCTGGAAGGATGCGCAAAGTGTTATCGAGTTGATTGAACTCGCACAAAAGAGTGCGAAGGAAGGGAGGACATTTGATGTTCCACAAATTTGAAGCTATCTCCACAATACACATTGGCGTAGAGGGTGTGCTCCCGCAATAGCATCTTGTGATGGGCTGAGTTGATTAAATCTTATTCGTTCGGGCTTCCTACCTCGGAGTCTGCGAAACCAGTATTTAGCACGTGACTGCCCATGAGATATGGGCGCTCCCTATTCCAGCATTCCACGTTGTCGAATCATCCTAACTTTTCGCTTTCTCCATGTCCATCGTCCAACTCCGCATTGAACTTCCTACCTACGCTCGTTCATTCACTATCCAAATCTCGGACACATGTACCATACTTGAAGTCAAAGAGGAAATTTCTCGAACGTGCCCTGGTCGACCCCGTGCAGATGGCCAAAAGCTCATTTGGAGAGGTCGATTTCTAGCTGATGACGAGAAGGTGGAAGCAATATGGAAGGTGAGTATAGTCTGAACCATGAATTACTTGCCCCATCTTTACCAAATCTACCTGTACCTCAAATTTATAGACTCCAAATGAACCACGCATTGTACATCTTTCAGTACACCCCTCTGCTTGGCTCGCTGGACCGCCGACAGTGCAACCAACCCCCACATCACGGGTAAACTATACCCCAGGGCCTACTCCAACACTCCCTACACCTCATGGAACATTATCTACCCCTACCCCTACCGGTCATTCCGGCCCCACAGCTGAATGGTTGCCCTATATCTTCGCTCGGCACGTCGAGGCAATCGCAGTGCTTATGGAGGGTCGTCCCAGTCCCCACGGGGTGCATGCACTGCCGAGCCTGCGAGAAGAGGCTATCAAGCTACTAGAGGCTAATGGCTGGAGTTGGCCATCTGTATTCGATGAACCTTATCCAGAAGTTACACAAGGTGGCGTCAAGTACGAAAGGGCAATAATTGAGTAAGTGGATCAATAGTGTCGTTCTGGTTAGCAACCTCAACATTCTACAGAGGCGCTCCTTATCTATCACTGCAGAGTAAAGACGCCCAACCAACCCCGGCCCAAGCACATGCCCTGCGAATACTCGGTTACACATTCTCAATACTCACAAAGGATATCCTACGAAATTCACAATTACAACCAAGCTTTACCGTTACACAGGCCAATCCTGACCCGACTGTGCCAGATGCCCCCAACAATGTCCTATTGCACCAGATGGGTCTTCCACCTGTTCATAATGCACCTAATGTCGACGCCATCCGTCATCAAGAGCAACCCAGGGCTCTGAATCTATTTCAGGATATGCCCATCCGGCCTCTGCTTGCACCACTGTTCATGCTTATTCTTCGAACATCCCTCTTGCTCTACTTCGTCGCCCCGACTCGCAAACCCATTCTTGGGATCCTCATCTTGGCCTGGATGCTGTATGAAATCTGGCAACCTATCCGTAACAATCTTCTCCGGCAAGTACAGCAAAACGAGCGTGCTGGGCGGCCGAATGGTGTACTAGCCCCAGGAGCACCTGGGGAACCAGGTGTATTGGCTGCTGCTCCTGGGCTTAACAATC
>QFDT01008782.1:0-12463 GCA_003315915.1 Macrolepiota dolichaula | reverse complement strand
CCGCTCTTCACGCGCGATTGACAACCAACACCTCACCTTGATCACCCCATCCCATTCCAGCGTTATTCATACCAGGGTTGAATGCCGGAACACCACCTCCGAAACCCACGGCGGGATGACCTTGAAATCCTCCACCACCCATGTTCATCTGCCCCATCATCTGGTGATGATGCATAGGCATACCAGGCCCAACATTGACACCGCCCATTGGTCCAACAGGTGCCATGCCCACGTTAACGTTGTTCAATGCTCCAGGAGGTCCCATGCCTCCCACGTTGAGGCCGCCCATTGCATTCACGCTCATCATTGGATTCCACCCAGACACCGAATTCATCATATCGTCAATCGGCACAGGGACACCCATTCCCATTCCCAGCTGGTTGACACCCACACCTATACCCATCAAACCAGGCTGAACCATCATCTGATTTTGGCCCATAGGGTTCTGGGGAAGGACGACAGGTGGGTGGTTGATGAACGCGTTAGGCCGATTTCCGGGTGTAAATCTGGCAATGGGGTTGGAATTTGTGTTGACGTTGGATGGAATTCCAACAGCGACGCCACCGCTCATCGCTGAGCCGCTGCCACCGGACATGTTCTGGCCGTGCCGTACTGGAGATTTGGGGCGGAGGGCGTCGATTTCGGAAGTCATAGGAACGACAGCCTTGCTATTCGTGAGAAGCTGTTTGATTTTCTCGTCCCAAGTTTCTTGTCGCCATTTTGTTGCTTGGCCGCCTTCCTCCCCTTCAACATATACAGTGCCATCATCGGATGGTGACAGTTGTCTGTCGAGGCCCTTCGTCATTACAGTGACCCAACCTCGCCGAAGAGAAGATGGACGGCCAAAAATCTCGAGGCGTCGAATCCCAAGGCAGAAGTTCTCGATCAAGGTATACATCTCAGGGGGTTTGCGCGTAGGGTCAGCCGGATCGCCTTCCCAGATAATGACATCGGTATCTGGGCGCGCGCGTTCGGTGAGATTTCTCGTCCGGGCCATGCGCATGTGAGCTACGTACCAACATTACAATGAACAAACCAACTATCTGTTGAGCGCCGAACGGTTCCACGGATACCAATAAGACAGTGCTGTTTAGTCCTTGTTAGTAGTGAGGTTGTTGGAGAGTCGGTCTGATGTGAAGAAGTTCTGTCAGTGATAATTGTTGAAGAAATGGGGTAAGATGCCTAACCCCTGGTCCTTGATTAGATGTCTTGTTCGTTTTAACCCAGACGACATCTTCGCATCGTCGGTATCCCCATTTTGCAAGGATTTCTCTGCCTCTCTCTAGACCTTCACCTGCACCACTGCCTACCCACAGAAAAACAAAGCTGGGGTCCGCTGCTAGGCTTGGTATGGGGAGTTCTTGTAGCTGGTCCCAACCAAATGACGATGAGAACGGTGGGTCAAGTAAGATTACATCAAATTTGTTGGGATGAATGGTGGATAGATCAGTGTATGGCAGGTAATATGGGGGCGTTGAATGGTTATTGACGGAGTTTTTTTTGAGTGTGAGAAGTCGTTGTTGTTTGGGGTATCTAGTACATGATGAGTTTAACACAACCATATGATAAACAGAGAAAGGAAGCTACTCTTCGAATCTATGCTCTGGCTCAGCGCCAATTACCCAGTTCTGAGGCCATTCTCCGCCGTCCACGTATCTTTGGGAATAGTCGTTCCGGATAGTTTCCTCCTCCGGAACATAGTTGCGGTATCTGGCAAGCCTTGCCATTTTTGCAGGGGGAAAATCTGAGCGTTCTGGTTCTTCAACATTGGGAAGAGGGGATAATGGTGGCGAATCGTCTTCAGGTGTCAGTGTAGGTGGCGATGAAATCGTAGGTAGTTTGAGTAACTCTTCGGGGGGTGATTGTAGGGACTGGAGTTGTCTTCGGAAATTGTATTGTGAAGTGCGGACCCTTTCTAGTAGAGCAGAGTGCGAGGCGAGGAGCTCATTCGCCTGGCTCAAAAGTTCAGTTGTGGATTCAGTAACTACCATGTCGTTGCCGTTAGGGGGTTATAAGCAACTGGTTGGGCGCTAATGGTGTGCTGGGCTCGCGAAGCGCGCAGAGGTGCGTAATGTTTTGTGTAGATTCGTATACAATATGTATTCCCTGTGATCTTCATGAGCTATCGCGAGAAACCCATTGTCAAGGAAAGAGGATGAAGTCGAGTAGAGCAGCCTTGGCGGAATTCCTGACAGTGTCATCAGATGTTTGTCTTTGTTGTTTTCGGAAGACATTGCCCCTAAGTTCCGCGTGAGCTTGTGATCGATGATCCCTCGGAATCACGACTCTGAATGACAGTCATCACAATACTCCGAGCTCTTAACAAAGCTGAATGTTGTCATGTGGCCCCAAGCGCTCCGGTCTCTTGCAATATGTTCGGTACCAATTGAAGTGCGCATTCATGTTGGATGAGTGATGCAGTCGAGGGGACAAGGACATACACATCCTGCCAATTCACATTTTTTCGTGGTTGTCAAGACTTCGCGTGTCGATGCAGCGAGCGATGAATGCAGTAAACCTATTCCTATTAGGTACAAAGGTACAACGCCCGGGATAAAACACCGTGAGAATTCGTCAGAATACACTTCTTTTCCCTTGACCTTACTACCCTCTCTGCAGGGGTCTTCTGGTCGGAGGACGCGTCAGAGGCGATTTTTTTGGTGTGTAATCCGTTTTCCTTGTGATTGTGGGTGTTCTGAACGCGTTTTCGATCGTGTAGGCATCCCCTTCGGCTCATTATATGCCCGTTTTCAGGACCTGTGATGACTTATCCGACGACTCAAGTTCACTGGGGCCGGGCTCAAGCATTTCACGCAGGTCATCATCGCGTGTAAGTGAGCCGTATCCGCCCACTCGGGAAGAGCGCACAAAGAAGTCATCAAAGGGAAAACTCATGATTTGCGCATCTCGAGAGCCTATCGTTATTAACGGAACATCATTAACTCCTACCGCCGTTTTTGATACCTTCTGGAGATTCGCAGCCGAAAGGCAAGCGGTTGATGACCGCCGCAGGGCTGGTCAAGCGTGGCCGTAAGCTAGAGCTTTCTCTTGTCATTCGTGATATATTGAACCCTACGTATTGCAGATGGACGGAAGATGTCATCCTCCAGAAATATCACTTCTGCAACACCTTTCGTGTTCTGGATAGACTCAGCCAGTACATAATTCGCGAAGTCGCTGAGAAGGGATCACAAAAACCAGAGGAAATTGCATTCCGGGTCATCCTCTTCAACTTGTTTACCAAAATTGAAACATGGGAAATGCTCCAAGATGAGGTTGGTCCGCTCAAGTGGGCGACATACAATAGGGCGAGGTACGCAGCTGTGCTGCACAAGGCAAAGAGCTTGGGAAAGACCATCTATACAGGCGCTTTTCAGAAACCTGCGCCGAAATTCGAGAGTATGGATGGTTACGTGAATCATCTTATCCTCTTGGAGGTCTTCATGGACAACAAGATACATGACAAATGTCAGCACGCATGGCATATGGCCGATGTTTTCGAATATTTGATTTCGTTCCCGAGCATGGGGGAATTCGCGACTTATCAGTTGATATTGAATTTATCTTACACCAAATTGCTCAATTTTCACCGCAATGATTTCGTCGTTCCTGGTCCTGGCGCGTCTTCGGGACTTGGCAAAATGTTTGGTGCAAGCATGAACGCAGGCGTTACCACCAAGCCCCAATTCGAAATCGAGGTCATACGCTGGTTGACGGAGAACCAGGAATATTACTTCGAGTCCCTTGGTTTGAAGCCTCCGGGACTTGGCCCGAAAAACCTCCCCATGGACGTTGCAGATGTGGAACATACCCTCTGTGAACTGGACAAATACGCCCGGCTGGCCCATACGAACGTCAAAGGCAGACGGACAGAGCTACGACGAAGCTTTGAGCCCAAAAGTTCTCTCCCCGCGCAACCTACCCTCCCAAAAGCGTGGGACCATCCTGCGAGGAGGACACCTCGAATTAGGCCTGACAAGGCTCTTGTCATCGAGAAGAGATATTCGGTCAGTCGTATTAAGACTCACCGTAACGGGGAAAAAGGGCGAGAGTATTTAGTATTTTGGTGGGGATATCCCGACTCTGATGCTACTTGGGAGCCGGAGAGCACGTTGAAAGACGATGCTGCTGGGGCTGTTGCCGACTATTGGAGAAAAGTCGGCGGAAAGAAATGATTTGTCTTGGATATCATACTGCTGTTGTAATATCTTATTGTACTTTTTTTGCTTTCTGCTTGGATACCATAGCTTTAACCTTATTCTCTAGCAGAATCTTGATTACTTCATTTTGTTTCTTACATCTCCCTGGCCCTTGTCGTGACAAAATTGGCAATGCTTCATCAGGTTGTGTTTGTGCATGTTTATTGACGCGACATACGCGCTCGCAGTCAACTCGAGTTCTGATCAATTCGACTCTCCGCCAGGCCGGGGCTTGGACGAAATCCACGACCATGGAATCAATATCAAGACTTCGTAATACCCTGTACAAGGCCCTGTCACCGACAAATGTACAATACAATGAGCAGGAACTCTTCGACGAGCTCATGGTACAAAAGCCGCGTCTTCTCAACCTACTAGATGTTGGGCAAAGGAATGCGCAGGAACAAAAGGAAATTGAGTCAGGTGTGTTTGATTTGGGTTCAAAACTTTGTAGCACTCTGAACGTGATACATAGGAAAGACCGTTATCGAAGGCAAGCAGGTGGCAATCAATACGGAATTCGCCCGACAAGTTCTGTTCCTCTCGCAACAGCTCGAATGTTCAGAACGTTATATTGCAGCACTGCTGGATGAAGTCATGAAGGAAAATCCGAATATCGATGCTATCACGAGCTTAGAACTGACGGTGGAATTATTTCATTTGAGGAGACGCCATTTGGTCGACTCTTTGCGGTATCTCGTGGATGCAACCGAGGCGGCGGAGGTATCAAGGGATAGCACTACATATGTGCGGTTGGCGCGATACTTCACCAATGAACTGTTGCCGTCTTCACCTAGTCAAGGAGGAAGTTTTACACTTGCAACGAGGATATGGAAGGGGATTGAACAGTTAGATGCTCTCATTACGAGAGCGGATAATGCGAGGCGGGGGGCTGGGAGTAACACTGTTGCGCCTTCAGGTCCAGGTCGGTAGCACCGTCTCTCTACTCAAAGGGTTTAAACTAACGCGTTCAAAGGTACACCATCTCTGGGTTTTGACATCTTGAATTCTCGCTATGATTCGCTCAAGTACGAAAGACGATCTCTTGCCATCACACTATCCTCCATCTCCCATCTCGGATCCCTTTCCACCAACGAGGTCAAGCTCATTGTCGAATGGCTCTCAAAAAATCCTTCTCATCCTCTCCTATATTATTTCCTCACCGCCATCCTTCTTGCGTTCGACCCCATCAACCCTTCGAGCTCATCCGGCCAACTCAGACAAAACCTCGCGTCCGATAGCGGCACCGTTGCCTTCATGACCAAAATCCTCAATCCATCAACATCATGGAAAGAACCTGGCCTGAAAGCCACAATCCTCCTCAAGTGGACGATGTTTTTAACCGAGGCAAGGCATAATAGTCCTGACCTCGAACATAGGGAAGGGTTTAAGACGGAGGAGCTCGAAACACAAGTGTGGAACGGTGTACAAGGGGATGCGTTTGCTTACCTCAAAGTCTCTGTCCAACATCTCTCAACAAAACGGCCCACTGGTTCAGCATCCCCGCCTATCCAATACGCCACTGAGGGTCAGGAGCAGCGCGAGATTCCTCCGGATGACTTTCGAGAGGTTGTTATATTTGCGTATGAGACGCTTCTTCGCTCGCTCATTACGCACGCGTCGTCAGAATTGAGGAAGATCAAACAAAGACAGGAGGACATCATTCACGCAAGGGATCGGACACGTACAGCTAACGCTCGATTCGCTGGTAGTATGGCGCCTGAACCTGAAAGGACAGAACTCCCTACGCGGAACGACATTGCTGCACTATATACTCTGATTGGTGCCCTGTATACTGCGCTCCCTCCAGAAAGAGGGCTGCAGTTCTGGGGTGCAACGCCAGGCGATCCTTCAAAGCTATCGTATATGGAGTATGTGGAGACAACAACTGGACGACTACCAGCGTTTTTGCAATGGGCGGTTTGGTCGACCTCAACACAAGACCTACCCCTTCTAACGGGGCTGTACGAAATGTTGAGTGGGTTGGCAAAGGGGCAGCAGTGTAGCGAGCTAGCGTATAACTTCATGGCTCGTGGTGGGGGAGAGGTTATTTCGGGAGGCTCTCTTCGTCCTTCATCAACCAATGCACCGAGTATCTCATGGTTTACCATATTCGGATTATTAGATCACTGGGCGCAGAGTGCTGCAAGCGCAAGGGGAGCGCCCCAACCCCAGACTTTGGGGTCGTTCGGTGGACTATTCAACCCTCCAGCTCCGAAACCCGCTGCGCAACAATTCACCATTGGGCCAAGGGAGGTGTTATATGCACAATCGTTCCTCCGTCTACTCTCGACGGTTGTCAAGTACTCGGTGGCTGTCCGCACAACGATTTCCAGTCATGCACAGTTCCGCGCGATACCGACATTGGTTTCTTTGATTCCTTTTGGCATTCCCCTGGAGCTCAAGGGCGCGATTTTTGAGACCCTCGCAGCGTTCTGCGAGCCCGGTGCAGGTGTACCCGGAGTGGAAATATGCAGGGCGGTGTGGACATTGATGGAACGGCTTGAGGTGATCAATGTTCGTGCTGGTGTCTCGAGTGGTCTGGGGGCGTTGGCAACGGGAAAGGGCGTGGAGTTGGAGTTGGAGCAGATCGAGGCAGTGCATAAATTGTATCCTGCCACCATCCCGTTCCTTCGACTTCTAGGAACGTTGATTCATACGCCAAAACGTATCCCTTTGAAGGAGAGACTTTTGGATCTAGAGCCGATAAACACTGTCCCCGACAATCTGGGTCAGCCGTATCGCCTGCCTGGGATTGGCCCGTTCTCAGCTTTCGTTATCGACAATGTGTTTGCAAATATTCCGAATCGAGAATATTCTCAGCCTTCCGACCGATGGGAGATCAACGACCTTTGTCTTACCTTTGTTGAACGTGCATTGGCAAGTTATGATCTAGAGCCTCTTGTTGGTGCTTCGGAAGAATTTTCTTTCAAGGCCGAGAGGCTTGCTCCTTTGGTCTCTCACCCTGGCTACGATGTCATGAAACGGCTCCTGACAAATACCCCCCTCCAGAACAGCATCTTTTCGTATATTGTGGAAGGCGTGGAAGGCTTCGATCGCAACTTCGCTGATGATGAACCATTCTTCAGAAATACCATCGTTCGCGTCCTCAGGATTATACATCGAGCTCTCGAAATTCAAGATCTGTTTTTGGATGTCCTCGTACCACTTCTTTCGGAATCTAATAATGCCACGCTTGCAAGCGTCATTCATCCGAGGTCCTACTACACACGAATTGACCAGTCTCTCGCGTTTGGTACTCAGTTTATCCCAGCCATCGCCACCTACATGTCATATCCCTCCTATTCCGAATTGGCTCTGCTTGCCATCAGAATCCTTTCCCTCCTTTGCAACTCTACCAACTCATCAACGATCATCACATTGATTGAGAGGAGCAGGGATTCTGAACGGATTTCGGGTGGCTTTATGAGAATCGTGGGGATTGAGTCGTTGGATGACGTGTGGGAAGCGGATACATACGCAGAACAAGTAACCGGTTCCGGCGCTCCTGACCCTAATGAGGACCCAGAACCACTTGCTCAGGCAATCCGGCTCAGTGCGCTTGAGTTCTTGATCCAAAACACGGAGCAGGATCGCCCCTATCCTAACATTGCTCACTACTTCCTCTTCGGAGGCGCGGTCAAGGAACAGAGGATCCAGGACCCACATGCACTCGGTGGGCATCATACGACTCTCCATGCACTCCTCCGTCTTTTGAACACCGGTATTCCAAGAATGAAGGGCAGGGATAAAGTGGGAAGCCGTGACACGACACCACTCTTGGTTACGCTGCCTGGACTGGCGGAGCGATGTTACAGGGTGATACATAACCTGTGTGTCCATCCAAGGACGTCAGACTTTACGACAAGATACTTGCGCACAAGAGAAGACTTTTTTGGGAGACAGCTGGCGAGCATGCCTTCCGCCGTGCCCCCAGCACTTCAAGAGCCCTTCATTCAAGTCCAATATGAGGATGGGACCAACGTTACAACTACTGTGCCAACACTATGCGCGTTTCTACGTCTCCGGTCATACATCTTCAACTTGGTCGCCCTGGAGCTGCACGTTCTCACCAACAAGGGCCAATTTAAGGGTGTCACGGAGCTACTGGACATTCTATTCGGCACAGATGTGGAATATGAAGAAGAATTTGGATTCTCGACGTTCCGTGAGGTCGGCCAGTCGCAAATGCGGATTATCGACTTCTTACAGTCACTCATGTTCGACTGGGCTGACAGTTTGCAAATTCAGCCTCAGAATCTCCAGTTCTTTTCACATCTGGATTTACAAGCCTCAATTCGTCGGGATGCTGCCGGTTGCGAAGTTGTGGATCGGGCGGCGGTGCTGTCCCTCCTATCTGGCGCAAAAAGGGCTCTGCATAGTCAGGGTGCAATTTCCACTGCCACACACTTAGAGCAAGTTAACAAAGAGTCGACGTATATTCTCGAGAGCTGTGCGGTAGAGAATCATCGTCGCAAGGTTTCTCATGCCCTTGTGGAAGGTATCGAGGCCTGGAAACGCCTATTGGATATGTCTTTGATGAAATGTTTCGATCGATTACCACACGAACGTCGGGAGAACATGCTCTTCGACCTCCTCCATGCCCTTCCGCCCGCTATCCGGTCCAACAATGTCAACGAGAATGTTTCAGCTCTTCTCGCGGAAACTGTGCTCTCTTCCATCACCAAATTGCGGGAGGATCGGCAACATCAGGTCATCCTTCAATCAGTTGGTGGAAATGCTGAGTCAGGGTCCCTACCTGCAGAGAGGTTGTATGCTATCCTCCGGAACATTTTGGAGGGTATATTGGATAGCAATCGCGCCGAATTAGTCAGAGGGAATCTGTATGCGGCTCTCATCAACTTCGTCCATCTCATAGCATCTCCCAGTCAGACATTCGAACCTTCAGGGCATTCACTATCCACATCGCTTTCTGGATCCCTCAACCAAAGCATGTCGTTCAACCCGAACCAATCACTCCTGCTGTTGTCAAGCACAACCAAGAATCTTTCCTCAAATCCATCTACGCTACTTTCAGGTATTTTGAATGCTATGAGGGATGTGATCGATAAATTGGTAGCAACTGCTGCAAGAGATGCTATTGATGGAACGGAAGTGTGGAAGACGATTGCATTCATGCTTTTGGATGCTCTTGTGCAGCTAGCGGGTCAAGAGAAAGGATCGATTGTCGTGTCTGCGCTGATGAGACATGGGATACTGTCGAACTTTGTCCGGGGGATCAAGGAAAGTGATGGGAGGTTGCAATCCGTTCTGAAACCAGATCCTGGTACGTGCATCCTGATTGTACGTTCGCCAAGTTCACACTGACAGGACATTCGTAGATGATTTGAACCCACTCTACGTATATGAGTCCAAGATGTCGTTGTTCATCCGCATGACGCACACTCGTATCGGTGCAGAGAGACTTCTTGAATCACAGATCATACCAATTCTCGCGAAGTGTGATTACCTCGACACAAGGCCAGAGGCAGACCAGTCATTCATTGGTAGAATCTTCACACCTCATGTTGACGCAAGAATTACTCATATACTCTTCAGACCAAGACTCATTCCTACCCTCGGCGGTCCAACGATACCATCAACTCTTCATGCCAGCATTGCAAGTTGTCGGTGGTCTACTCGCAACCCTGGGTAGCAAACATTCCACAGTCACGAATCAAGTATGACTACTCTCAATGCTTTCGTTATCTCAGGCTCACCCGCTCCGCAGGTTCTGGAGTTCCTCGCGAGTCATGGATCTACGCTCGTCATTCTGCTCAAGAACGATGTTGACTATATCTCTCTTGGAATACTGGACGAGATCCACCTTATCATCAACCTCTGTAGCAATGTCCTTCCCTCGGTGCCGAAGAATGAAGTGGTATGTTCAAACTGTCCGGCCCTTGTAACGGTATACCTGACCCTTGTTCAAGCTGGCTCCCAATTCTGGCTTTGGTGCCATTCACGCTGCGATTCTGACGCTTGCTACCCGATCCCTCAGCCGAGAGCACTGCTTTGATAGCGTCGTTCCACAAACGGAAGCCGAGATGCAAAATGCAAGGACACCAGCGTTTGGTATGTTTTGGTGAAATTCGTCTCCATGGCGGAGTCTCATAAGAAACCTAGGAAACTCGACGGAATCTCGCTTCGATTTGGCCCTGTATTCAAAGGAACGTCTCCTCCGCAAGGCTATCATTTCCTACGTTGGTGCCGCAAGTGATTTTACGGGTATGTCATTACTACTGATGAAAATTGTGCATACCTAAACGATGCCTATTCTAGAACCCGAAATCGCACTTGTCCTATCACCCATCACGAATACCACGCGTCTCGATGAACGAGGTTCTCATTTCGTTGGTATGTATCTCAGTTGGGTCCGAACAACTCGTGCTCAAACATGACCAACTATAGCCACTTTCCCGACTGTCGGAGATGCTATTCAAGCACTCGAGTTCATCTCAGATGACATCTCGGCAACGCTGAGGCAAATATCCGACCTCGGCGCCGAAATTGCGAACAAGGATCATATCGTAGTTGAGAATGTCAGGCAGATTTTGCGCAACGTGCAAGTGTCGCTATTACAGGAGTTGGGCATCGAGCAGAAGCGGTCACTAATCTGCCAGGAGATCGAGCATGTCAGACAAGAGGCTAAAGATACCGTGAGGATATCTTTTGGTACGTTCTTGAATACCATGCGGCAGAGTATACAGTAACTGACCCGGGTGTGCGTGGCTCAAGATACCTTGGAGATGCTTCTCCTTTTGCTTTGGCGTCACTTGGAATATTATGTGGAATCCGGAAATATGAGCAACCCCCCCGTTCGGACGTCCCTTGCGAATGCTATGCGTCTGTTGGCAACTTCGAGTCCAGAACAGTTCAGGGAGGAGGTCGCGATGAAACTCAACCCTCTGTTGCAACGCATTTCGTCGTTGGAGATTGTGAGTCACGAACCTGCATTCACTTTTTTCGGTTTACTGAGTTGTCTTCTAGGATCAGGAATCCCTAGGCAAGGACTGGCAATCGAACCAGGCCTACATACAAATCATGTCTCGGCGTTTGAGGGATAGTATTGGGTTACTCATCGAGAACCCTCCGAATACGAATGACTCGTCATCGATGCTCTAAAATTTTTGTTTCTGTTTGGCATATACATTTCCATTCATGTTTTTCGTCTCATTGTTTTCTTGTGTTTAAGGTGTAGTCGATGCAATGGCTTGCTTCCCTTCCACCCAAAATCAATTTTTGAGACCAGGATGTCGAGAACAGTACATTAGAGTAAGTGTATCCAAGAAATAAATAAAGCTCAAGACGTGCAAATCGAAACTATCGTGGCAAAAGGCTACCAGCACCCCGAAGTGCTAGTGATCCGCCTACTCTTAACGTTTGAGAACCTCCTGGAAAGTACGCAAGGACGTATGCGATTAGAGAAACTACCTGGAGAGACGGATACAGTATGAACATCAGTAAATCTCAGGATTGTAAAACCACGGACCTGTACGGCTCCGCATATCAATGAGCCCAGGTAGGAATGAGCCTAAACAGATGTATGGGTTTGTGAGTGGCCCCACAACAAACGTGGATACATACACCGAGTGAGAAATAGAGGGTCAATCCAAGACTCCCAAAGTAAACAAGGGAGAAGGGTAAGCGTTCTTTCGTTACAAGGTGCTTGATATGGTTGATAGGCCCGACGAGAACAGAGAATCTATGTCAAAGATGAGCTCGTGGGCGTGCCATGAGTGGAAAAGTAACAGACCCAAACATCACAAGCAGGCTCCCAAGGCTGATGACGCAAGTTAGGCCATTTGCCATTTGGTGGTAGTGAACCCGAAATATCGGACGTTACCTGAACGCGAGGGCGAATTTCGCAGGTCTGCGTGATTTGGGAATGGTTGGGATAGGTGCTTGAAGTAGATGAGATCCCCACGTACCGAAGGGCAAGCAGTGGAAGGGTTAGGAATGCCACAAAGAAACATACACCAGCTCCGACCAAGCATCCTATGAATCCCAGAAGCCTAGGTCATTCATACACTGTGAGCACGCTTTACGCTGTGTGCTAGACGCATGCGATGACTGACCTTTCCCATCTTGACAACGCAAACCACGCCTCATCCTCATTAGACCGGTCGCTTGAACGGAGGGGAATGTAGTCGCCAGCGATTGAACTGTAGAAACGGGAAAATGGGTTTCCAGAGGACTGGTTAGTTTGTGCCGGTTGAGAGTCATCTGTTGTTCCCCGCGCCCAGCGGAATTGAGATAGATTA
>QFDT01008703.1:0-21857 GCA_003315915.1 Macrolepiota dolichaula | reverse complement strand
ATGCCGTAGTAGGAGCCAACATGTTGCCTGCCAAGTCAAGTTTGGTGGAGGCAGGGAAAAATGAATGAGGCTAGAAGGTCGAGGTGCTAGTTGGGCTGAGTGCATCTCTTAGGGGTTCGAGCCTCCCATTCATATAATGAAAGCTTTCATATGAAAGATACGTCAGCGTATGGCACACTTCAGTCTGAGAGACGCCGTCGCCTACCACTGGAGCATCCATTCCCGTTCCCACTTGGTTTTGAGATTTGCTATTGTCAACTTGTATTGTGATTGAGCAAATCAACCAAGCGTGTCAATAAATAATCCCTTCGCTCACCAAATGACTTTGAGCCCAATCTCAAAATATATTGAACCACTTCGGATGCGTCCAATCACATTTTGTTCCACCAACATGCACGTTGGCGATGATCTTCTTCATGCGCTATTAACAACCGCTTCTCTTCCACTTTTTACGGGGTTCTCCTTGACATACACCAAAAACACACAGCCGACGATTGGCAGCCCGTGTCGCGACATTCAATAAGAGACTTTCGGGGAACAATCACTCGTCCATCTTTTCCTCTCCAAAGCTATGGCGTTACTTTAGACAACTTCTTGTCATGGTTCTCTTCCATTCCTCATTGATACAAAAGACACTGAGTTATTTATGTACACATTCAAGGCACGTGTACATGAACACTCGACCGCGGCAATCAATGATTAGTGGCGCCGTGGCACCGCCTCCATCAAGAAATTTCCTAGCGCCCTCTCCCCTCCCATGACCCGTATACCCAGTCTCGTCATACCCTGGATCAAAATGAGCTGCGAATTTGATTATTCAATATTGTTGCTTATTCTCATAATTTTAGAGCCACTCTGATGTAGAATGTATATGCAGTATGTCCAAGTCAATGATTGACAACGATGCAACAAAGCAAATTAGCACTCGATTTACCCGAAGAAGACATCCCTTTACGGGCCGATAAACGCAAACAGAGTATGTTACGCACTTCATTCTGCCATCAAATGGAAAACAACCCTAAAAATAATTAACTCTCACAAATTCAGAACAGCTTTTCAACTCCCGGTGTAGCCACCCCTCCACGACATCAACTTGGCTCTCAAAGGCCCTCACAGGAATTTTTCCAAGATACAATTGGCGGTCACGTTCGGATACAATTCCTTCGATAATTCGAAGCTCAATTTAAACCACACAAGGATGGACGCGTCACCGAAGGAGGAGGTGCTTAGAGCTGTGGTGAGCAGCGTGCCACTCATGGGGGTAAGGGCTGTGGGAGGTGGATAAAGGAGAAAAAGACGCCACACTAACATGAAACGGTTTACAGTGCTTAAAGTGCCAGAAATTGCCGGGTAGCCAAGGGAATCTCCTTACTTGTGCTCGCTGTCAGACAGCCAAGTACTGTGTAAGTGTGTTTTTAAGCTCCAGAGAAGTCATCTTGCTGACTCTGTGAGGTGGTCTGTTATAGGGGAAGGAGTGTCAAGTTTCCGATTGGCCAGAGCACAAATCTACTTGTAAACTCGTGCAAGCGCAAAAGAAGGCACAAACGGCCAAGTTCAGAACGAACATATTTGAGTTGTTGCATGAATGGGCGGAGGTACGTGCCTTTTTTTGATTCCTTCCCCTTTCTTCTTTTTCGTTCTGAAGTCTAAAAATAGCTTGGCTCACCCTTCTTCACGCCAATAGGCATATAGGAATGTCCTGCTCATAAGCTTCATCCACGCCCTCGCAGCCCAACCCCATAGCTGTCCCGAATACCTCGTTTGTCTCCAGCTTGCGCCCGTCAAATCCAATATCACGCCCCTCGGCACCACCACCAACCTTCTCAAAACCTTCACAATCGATGATATCTGGGTCAGCACCATTGACGAAACGCTCAAAACGATTCCGAAGGAGGAGTCGAATTTCAACTCCATGATCAGCAACATTCTTCTCGAGTCGCACGAGCTGAGAAAAGCGGAGGGTGCGGCGGGCTATGTTATTGTGATGGTTATGATACATGAATACGAAATATCGAGATTATTGCATTTTGGTTTGGCGAGGGGCTTCGAAGGGGTGGAGGTACAGGACCAAGTCGATTGGAAAAATTATTTGGTGGAGAAGGTTCAAGATGGGGATAGCGCGCTTGATGCATGATAGAAGTATTATTCACGAACGGACAAAGTACAAATACATGCGCATGGGATACAGACTACAGTCCAGACACTAGACCAGGCATGGTACAAACACAGCTTCATACGGTGCCCAAGTCCATTCACATAAACTCGCCGCGGCTCGTGTCCGCATCGGTCGCTTTCTTGAAATCTTGGCCCGTAGCCCGAGTACCTGAATCATCCCGGGGTCAGCTCCACTAGGATGTGTGAATGACAAAAACAACCCTAACCTGGAACCTGTTGTCCCGGGAGCTCGCGATCTACATTAAAGGCACCTGGTCCCTTCATTTCAGTGCCAGATGTCGTCTGAGGATTCTGGTTGAATCCTTGGTTAGAGCTCTGGTCAAAGTGGCCTTGGGTCGCTGGGTTTCCACCGCTACTTAAACCCTGTTGACCGCCTCCGCTACGAGCGGCCTGGTATTCCGCTTGGCCTTGGGCGCGTTCTTGCCCTCCGGATGACTGGAGATTGGTGGAACGTGTTACGTCACCCAACTATGATAGCCAGCTAGCCTAAGTTTGAAGGGTCCAACCAAGATGGGGAAAGTTACGCACACCCGACTTGAGATTGCCCTTAGCGGAGTGATACTGGCCGGAGATTTTACTATTGAACAAGAAGGAAGCGACGTTACGGTCAGTATGGAAGAGTTCGTGAGGCATAGTAAATTTGACGAACCTGGGATCGTTTGACATTATGACGAATGAACGTATGGGTGCAGTTGTTGAGTTAGATGTCACAATTAATTCCTTGTCTGTTTGAATAATTTCAACTCGGAAGAACTTCTGTCTTATATACCAGAATACCCCACAGCAGGATGTGGATACTGGGGCTAGATGAGGGAGTATGGACGTATGTCAGTTGCGAGTTCTGCGTCACAGCGCCGCATGAAGGAGCTTGCAAGCCAATTGTGGAGTACTTCAGCTGTTCATAGGGTTGGGGTAGATATTTGATGTTTACATCATTCAGGGCTTGCTCCATTGACCGGCTCCAATAACCAACTCCCAAACTGTAATAGCCATTGCAGAGGCGTGGAAATCTTAATAGTTTCTGGGGGGCCGATAGGCTTTGAGTGACTTGAAGATTCCTCTTACTTATTGACCGATAAATATCCTTACTCGATAATATTACTTCAAGAAAACCCGCGTAAAAATCATGGGCCCAGAGGAACATCTCACTTCTTCGGTCTTTTCGGTCTTCAGGGAAGTTGACCCAGCTTCTTGAAGATTTCTGGGCCCGCGGCGCGGACAATCGGTAGGTGTTTGACTTGTCGACAACCGAAAGCTAGCCCTACATCACGTAGATAGGGACTTGCGAGTCAATACAACGAATGAAAGTAAGAAAACGCGGGAACGTTTGGCTACGGGTTACTTCATATCAATTCGTAGTATACGGAGGGCTCTACTGGTGTGATGTGGACTGTTTGTGATTTTCTCACGCCCAGGCCACTGACGCTTCCCCACCTCGGAGACCACGAGTTGATTGCTGACTGAGGTCTGATAATCTGATGTATGGTTTAATCAATGACAGTTGGGTATCCCCTGGTCTGGTAGGATTGGAAAGTTATACACCCTCTAGAAACCTTATGTTGAATGGGAATGAAATAGAACCATGACCCAAGGAGGGTTCGTTGATTGTGGGTGCCCTCGGATGCTCGCAGGCCTGCTTGATTTATTTACACTGAACTGCATTCTACCGACTGATGATATTGTGATTGGCGTCTCATCACCTTCTGATAAGATGCAGTGGACGAATGTAGCATAGCGCTGATTGTTGAGTAAATTGAATGAATGGGTTACGAAACCTGACCAAATTTCATTGAAGGCCAGTGTTCCGCTGGTACCCGAGAGCCGAATCGCGGGTTATTCACAAGCGCAACATTTGACAACGTGGTGTCGGATGAAGGAAAGTGATGTTGCAGCAAGGCGGCAAAAATTTTCTGATTGGTATGGGGTCAATTTATTATCAAAGAGATCAGCTTCCAGCGGGGATCCTCGACATATTCTTCCTCCTTCTCGACTCACCAATCATTGGTGCCCGGTCGCTCTCATTGCCGACTTGTGAATGTATTCTTTGATATGGTCCTATTGCACTTTTTTACGAACTACCAAAAGCTTGAGGAGAGAGCAATAACTCTGGGTTCGAACAAGACGTGCAGAGCTGTCGATTGTGCGCGTCGCGCAACACCTGGAAGATGCTTGGCCCATGAGGTTGGCAAGGTTAGCGAACCGTACACGCCTCAGGCGGGTATATATTGAGATAGCGCATAGCATCCCGGATATGCAACGCGGGTCGAAGAAAACTACGCGAAGGACCCTGGAAGATTGTCGTCTTACTAGAACCATGGTGCAGTAGTCGAGCACCTTGTCAGGGTTGGGCTTGAACACGTTCAATGTACTGAACTGTGGGCACTGGACAAGTTGAGACGGGTCATTCCGGATCGGGGTCTGAATTCTGCTCAGAGACAAGTTGCACAAGCTTTACCATAATGATTTACTACTGTCCCTTTCCACAAATTTCCAGAATGTGATCTCCACAAGACGACGAGTGGGAAGAAGGCCTTTAATGTATTCCATTGGGTGATGATGGCTCGGATACAACACAAGCGCTATTGTCTGTGTCCAAATGCAAGGGACAACAATCTCTGTTGAACGGAAGCGGGAGGTCTCATCATGCGTGCATCGTGGGAGACTGGGTTCTCGGTTGGCGTAGCCGGCTTCTTTGCACTTGCCTGGTACCATCAAGGCTGCTGTATTTTTGGACAATGTGGATTTACGGGGTGTTTCATTCAAGGAAATGAGCCAGTTATCTGCCAAGCATCATAGCTTTAACACGGGCTCGGGGGTTGAATTTCAAACGTTCGGGGATACGTTATTCTCTGGAATTCTCTATGTGAAAACGGCTGATGAAGGCAAGACTGGGTAGGCCGCAATATTGGGCTAGAAACGTATAAAACCGAAAAGAGCTGTAGGGACAGAGCAAGGACAACAACCTTTCTATCCAGTCGCAGATTCGCAACATGGTCAGCTTCGTCAACTTCGTTACTCTCGCTCTTGCTCTAGCTTCCACTGCATCCGCATTCCCGGCATATGGCTCCCTTGCTGGTTTGCCACGGGAGGAGTTGGACAAGGTCGTCCCGAATCTCCAGTTCAAGAAGCCCGGGAAACCTCCTGGCCCTCCCGCCTACACTGGCACGAAGCTTGTCTATGACAAGGATCACCCATGGAAGGCCCCTGGACCGAATGACATCCGCGGTCCCTGCCCTGGCTTGAACACCCTCGCCAACCACGGTGTACGTCTGTGCCACAGTTGCCCGTCTTGTCAGGTTCTGACGACTCTCATAGTACCTTCCTCGTAATGGTATCACAACCCCTGCCGGGCTCGTCACTGCTGTGATGGAAGGTATGTAGACTGCATTCCTGGGTGAGATCGGTATTGAATAGTCATATAGGATTTAACATGGAGAACAAGTTTGCGAGATTCGCGACTTACGCCGCCCATCTCGTTGACGGCAACCTTCTCACCGATCTCATGAGTATTGGCCACGCGACCCCTAAGACTGGTCCAGCCCCGCCCGCTCCCGCTCTTGCTGGTGGTCTTAATACCCATCTAGTCTTTGAAGGTGATGCCAGTATGACCAGAGGTTAGTGTGCCATTGTTAGATCGCTCAGCGAAATACTTACGCACCTACCCAGCTGATACGTACTGGGGCGATAACCACAGCTTCAACCAGACCCTCTTCGATGAGGTATGTCCATGTCATATGCTTGTTGTACTGGTCACTGACCTCTGCGCCAGCTCATCTCGTACATGGACCAATACGGCGGTGGCAGGTACACTTGGGACGTCGCCAAAGAGTTCAAGTGGCACCGTATCCAGAACTCCATTGCAACCAACCCAGAATTCAACCTGATGCAACCCCGTTACTTCACTGTCTACCTCGAGACCACCTTCCCGATCAACTTCCTCGTTGACGGTCGCACCACCGAGAACAGGACATTGTCCAAGGAGGATGCCCTCACTTGGTTCAAGATTAACAGGTTCCCCGAAGACTGGTACCGCGTCGGCATACCCTCCACGTTCGCGAACATAACTGATGTCGCTGATGCCCACGTCATCAAACCCGGAAAGAACGTGAACGGTGTTAACACATACGAAGTTGACCCAACCCAGCCTGATCTCTACCACTTCTGTGGGATCTACGTTGACTTCGCCAACCGTGTTGTGCCGAGCATGTACCCCAACCCGACTGGGCCCATTTTGGAGGCGTTACAGATTAACCTGCAATACCTCTACGACTCCGTCGCGGATGACTGCGCGGGTCAGCAGCAATTCCCTTACGGAAAGCCCCAGTAGATGTGAAGAGAGATAAATAGATATTACTGATAGGTAGTCATATCGTGCACCCTGCTGTAATTTGTATATCATAATAATGAACCTCGTGTTCGTTTCTCGCCCTTTGGACCAGCACCATGAGCCTGACTTACAAGGGATTATATTGAGTATTACTCCCTGGTATTCAAATTCTCTCTGTACAGCATTCGAGGGAGGATTCGAGTTGGGAGGGCAGATTAGGTGTAGGATTACTTGACAAACTGAGCGTAGACAAGGCGCGGTAAATACAGAGAGTTCAGGTTCACAACGTCCAATGACACTTAGTGGCGCGAAATGCACAGTTGTTCTGTGGTGGGCGAGGCTTTTAGAGTTCCGCGGATAATCACCGACTAAAATTAAACATATCATTCTGAGCCAGTCATTACAAAGGCACCAAACAACAATGTTTCACGCTTCTTTACTTTCAACGCGGGTGAACTTGAACAGCTGCTCCTTTTTCTTCGATTGAGAAGGCTGCAACATGATCTACCACAGGGATTAGTTCCTCTGCCAAATATCGATAAAAATTACAGATAATTCACGAACCTGGACTGGTAGCTGACCATCAGGCACCGTCCAGACCGTACGGGTGTCAGTGTCCTTTACCCTACATATTCAAACTCGTTTAGTCTCCTGACGCTTCGTTTAATGCCGAATATATCTGTCTGACATTGTGAGACCACAGGTCCGATTTGCCAAGCTGAGTTTGGGTAAACAGGTATAAGGAATGAACTGTGTGTGTGTGTGCCTGAGCATGAGGGTTTCGAAGAGACACGAGGAAGGCATGGAATGATTCCCAATGATTCCCATGCCTTGCAGTTTTTCATATCCTCAAGACCCGCTCGCAAGACTCTTTCACAAAAACTGTCTCCTCTGTATGGCGAGGCGGCTCATAAGTCTCGTCATAATACCCTACATCAATGGTCTTCGGTAGACCAGCACTTACCTAAGTGTCAGCCCCCGAAATTAATGATTGCCCTGACTTGCTTTGTCTTCATGACCTGCGGAGTTGCGCCTATTCCTCTAGCTGTCTAGGTCCTGGGTATCTGCCAACCCACAACGTAGCGAGTGTTCCGTATTTCTCACCATTCATTCTTGGGTGCACATACAGATAGTACACTTTCAGAGGGAGATTAATCACCGCCCATAGTTCCGTACACGTACCGTAGCATGTGTGTCACCAGACCACAGAATTCCCAAGAGACTTCTACACAGGCGCTACTGGGGTGTTCGACCTACACTGCATGTGTGTGAATTTACATCACGGGCATATAGACTCGGGTGATGGTCGACAACGAGTTTCGATGTTTATCACACCACAAGGAGTCAACATCTAAGAATATCACCGCCACAAATCGTGCACGCTCATAGCAATAAAGCCCACTTTGACTCCTGGCCGCAGAACAATAGGTCGATTGTTGGCAGTGAATGAGGTTATTAACATAAGCGTTTGTCAATTCACGTTATCCTCACCCAGCGAGCGTGATACTAATGTGTTGGTAACCTGTGATGACGGAGCTGATCGATACACAACCTGATTCTATGAAACAAAGACATAGAAACTAGTGGGAGTTTCCAGGGACGAAATGCTCTGTGGGGGTAATGCTGCGATGTATGAGTGACATGTTATTCTCAGTGGCATGTGATGATGGGATGTACCCCCGCAGATGATACCGCATCCAAGCGCTTCACTGTTCACTCTTATTTAAAACCACAGCGACGCACGAGTCCGAGCCCACAACATGAAGAAGTCCTTGTTCAGCTGTCTTTCCGAGCTCTTCTTACCTGTCCCACCACTACCCAAGGTCGACTTGGGCGGAAAAACCATACTCGTGATAGGAGCGAACACAGGTCTAGGGTTCGAATGTGCCAAATATCTTGCAAGTATGAAGCCTTCGAGACTAATTCTCGGGTGCCGAGACCAGACGAGGGGCGAGAACGCCGTCAAAAGGTTAAAAGCAGAGACGGGGTACGGTGATCTCAAAGGAGAAATCAGTTCATTGGTGGAGATGTGGTTGGTGGATTTAGCGGATTTCGAATCCGTGAAAAGATTCGTGGGGAGGGCGGAGAGGGAATTGGAGAGGTTGGACATATTGGTGCTGAATGCGGGTGTGGCGCAGCACACAGAGTTAAAGTATGAGCAAACGAAGGATGGTTTTGAACACGCGTAAGCCTTTGCTATCACCATGACTTCAGGATAAGGGTGTGCTGAAGGACAGATTTGTAGGCTGCAGGTAAACAATATTGCGCAGAGTTTGATAGGGATGAGGTTGATCCCATTGATGAACGAAACTGCAGAGGCATTCGATGTGAGACCGAGGGTAGTTGTTGTGGGCAGTGAAGTGCATTATTGGGGACACATACCAGATGAGGCACTGTACCAGTCGAACGTATGGAGGGCTCTGGGAAGTAGGGAGTATTGCTCAGGTTTCGGGTGTGTATATCCATCCCCTTTGTTTGGTTGGCAGTTGTTGAAACGGGAGTGCGTAGCGTACTTTTCCGTCGATACTTGGACACCAAACGTAAGTCCCCCGGATGCTGAAAAAGAAAGCCGGACTCATAAAGGAGTCACCAGTTCTTAACATGTTCTTCGTCCGCGCTCTCCAGAACCGGCTCAAGTCACAAGATATAATTGTCACATGTGTAAACCCAGGTCTGTGTCGCTCCGAACTCCGGAGAACGGTACGGGGAATCGCAGCAGGAGTACTGGCAGTCTATGAGAGAGTATTTGCAAGGAAGACTGAGGACGGTGGGAGACTTGTTACGTGGGGGTGTATTGGGGGCTCGGGTGAGGAAGAAGAGAGTCTGAAAGGGGCATACTTGAATTTGAATCGGGTTGAAGAACCGAGTAATTTCGTGCTGGGTGAGGAGGGGAAACGGAGAGAGGTCAAACTTTGGGTGAGTCACTGCCGGTTACCATGATTTCCAAGGAAAAATTGCTAAGCATTTCAAGGACGACCTGATTGACGTGTTGGTTGATATCGACGAGCAAATGAAAGACGTCGCCCTGGCGTACGCTTAAAATGGAATCACGTGCTGTACTACATATAATCCTGACAGTATATTGTAACCTGAATCAATCATTCTAACCATCACCTGGCCCAAGGATCAACAGGTGTAGCTGTATGTATTATAATTTAACAGGAAGGGTGTGGAGATTATAGTGAGATTATATAGATGATTGATTTATATCAACGAGCACCCCAAATCTCACAGGGAAAAATATCGACACCATAGTAAGGGCATGATTCCATGCTTAAAAGTAACGAGTTTTCCAGCAGATTGGTGACGATTCATGAGTATGGTAAGGCTCTGGGAGGTCTCGCTACGCAATACTTTGCATTGGCATCATTGATCGTGCATCTCTCAGTACATCACATCACCGGTCTGTCAGGCAATGTCAGAGCCGACTCGCCACAAGTATGAGTGGCCAACCGAGATTGTACGCACGAATTTCGGGAAAGTCTTAGATACCCGTAAAGTGCCGCAATGGAAGCTGATCAGCTTGCCGAAACCGTGATAGGGGCTGATAGATAGTGGCGCACTTTCTGGCGAACCACATAGTCGGGCATCTTCTTTCATATACCGGTGGCAGGAAGAATGGGTATGATATGGGTGACATTTGGATCTGAATACAATCCCAAGCTTCTAGCCTGGTTGGACTTTCCAAGACTCTTCCAAGTTTCCCAAGTTTAGCTTGACGGACGGTATGTTGACTCATAGGATATATTCAATCCACGAACTCTTGTGTTTGGTCGCAAAGGCATGCCTGTGGTGATCTCTTAGGTCGTTCGTGTGCTTGACTTGGATCCAGATGTTGTGATCTCGTATTAGCAAGTTGTAACCCAAAACACGGTCCACATACAGTGGTCTCATCTACCACATAGTATATCATAATCGTATTTCGCTTTCCAATTCATACCAAATCCCGATCCGCGCCACCGCATACGTGCGACTTACGAATGCTCGTACACAACCTCCATAACACCACCCTACTAGAATGTTTGGATCGAACTCACATGTCCATCTCTCGTTAGTCTTGCGTGGGATCTCTATCACCGCCAATGTTGAATCGGTGCGCAAGTTCGCCATATAAGCCTCCTCGAGCTCGGATAGACTCTTCATCCCCCAACAACTTCACCCTCACGGTTCTCTCTCATTGTTACTTGCACAAATGGCTTCAGCAGAACAACTCCCTGGATCTGGTCCGTTTCAAATCACCGATTGTAATGGTGACACAGTCGGAAGGATGTTGAAAGAGACACTTGACCTGGGCCCCAAGGCTGTCTATGCTGGGACAGACGACCCCCATCCCATATGGGACTTCAAGAGGTTGGACCATGGACGATATGTCCTCTCTATCAGGGGCGCCCCAACTGCCAACCTTGATGACTGGCTCTTCGCTCTCTTGCAACACCAAGAGAAGAGAACGGAATGGGAGATTGTACTTGTGGGCGAGCTGCTTTACCAGTAAGCCTACCCGTTTGTTGTTGAACGCTGGAAATTGACTAGTTCATGATATAATAGCATCCGAGATCCCGCTAGTGGCTACGTTTGGACGGTTCCCAATAACGAACGCCCGGTCCAGGTTCGCGTTTTGTTATGTTGATGATATCTATGCAAGAAATTTACGGATACATAGATTGCGTTGGAACCCGCCATGAAAGGGGCCCCTCAACAATATTTCAAGTTTGATGTGCTTGAGTGAGGACGATGAAAAGTTGAAAATTTGTTGTAAAACGTTTTGTGTTTGTGAATGCGCGTATGATTAACTGGAATACAATGTTGATACTGTTTGGCGAGTCAACAATCATCAGTGACGGGCCAGAGACGTCGCTTATACTTGACTGCGTTTGATCAGGTTTTAAGATATCAAGGTACTGGAATCCTGTTTGGCATTGAATGAGTCTTGATGTCCTGTACTAGTGGTAGGACTAAGATTATTATTTACCTTGGCTCCCCACGCGATCCATGTAAATTTATCATAGCTAGTCCGATTATATTCTCAATACGGTTCCTGAGGCAAGCTTTCATGAAGTATCATATTTCACTCTCGGTGCTTGCATCATGATTCACGAAGCCCAATGACAAATTTAGCACATCTATTGTCACCGGTAAGTATTTCAGGCGGGTTGCCGAGCCAGGTTGGCTGTCACACTACAAGCACCGTACGCCCTATGCGACATAGGTAAATAGGGATCCCCCGATGCCATACCACTGGATCTTAATTGATGCAATCTCTCTCAGGATCCAAAGTGTGGATCTGTGTGTTCAAAGTTCAGGCAAAAAGTCATGTACGGCCGAGCCAAGCCAAGGCGAAGGAGGACGGTGCGATTTCGTCAGTCAACCTTGAGGTACCAGAACCATACGAAGACAAGCAAGGAGAAAAAGGATGCGAATTGCGAGAAACCAACCCAAGCTTCAGTATGGTAAATTGGGGTTGTGGCGTATTGCATGCGAGGGTGGCCGGTGATTGTGAGGCGTTTGTTGACGATGATCAAAGGTGTTGGTACAATGAGATTCCCAATACCAAGGTATGCAACGTGATTGGCTTTCTCCGTCAAGGCCTCAATTCGGCTCTACTAGTGGCCTGATCGATCGCTCCGAAGTTCGGTTAGACAGACGTTATGCTAGCCTCCTCGAAGAGGTATCAACCTAGGATAGATGACGAGGTCTGAGGTTTATTGTAACTTGTGGTCGCTACACCTGAACTGTATTCGAATCAGGAGGCGATTGAGATTTTATACAAATTACAATTCATACGTGAAGGACATCTGAAAAATTGCAGAGTGATATTTCGCTACCAATTGCATACCGATCCGCACGACTTGCGGCGTACGTACGATTTGTGGTTCTCCCTACACGACATGCCCTATAATTCGGACCCCGTAATGCTACTTCGCTACCAATGGAATGTTCAAGTCGGGCTGTCACATCCGGCACGCATGATTACGACTGTTCGTACACGACCTCCATAACGCCACTTTGTTGGAGCATTCAAATTTCTAAAACGTCTTCCATCGTTCGGCCGACCGCGTTGAACCTTTACGCACAAGTACACTATATAAACCTCCGGTCTGAACACAGATTCCTCAGTTCTCCAACAACTCCAAACTCCAAAGCACACTCTCATATCATCACTTACACAAATGTCTAAACCTGGTTCTGGTCCATTCGAGATCACCACCTTTGAGGGTCAGAGGATCGGCAGGTCATTGCACGAAACTCATGACTTGGCCCCCAAGGCTGTCAATGCCGAGACGGATGACCCTCATCCCATATGAGATGTTGAGAAGTTGGACAGCGGGCTGTACGTTCTCAGGATTAGGGGAGCTCCGACCGCCAATGTTGAAGGGTGGCTCTTTGCCCTCTTGCAAAACGAGGAGAAGAGAACAGAATGGGAGCTCGTCCTCGTGAGCGAGGGTGTATTCAAGTAAACTTGATTTCCATCAATGAATTTGAGAGGTCCGAGTGCTAATGAATTTCGTGTATAGGATTAAGGACTCTAAGTGTGATGATGTGTGGACGGTCCCAATCCGGGTTGGTGACGGTCCGGTTCAGGTTCGTGGACTATATGTTATTATTATTGGTGTGTGTAGGGTGTTGATTGACCGCGTAGATCGCCTTGGAACCTGCTCGCGAGGGGAACTCGAGGCAGTTGTTCAAGTTTTACTGGCTTGATTAAAGGTGATGAGGGATGATATACGTTGATATTTGAAACTTTGTCGTATGGTGTTCCGTGAATGTGAATACATGTATTTTTGATCGGGTTGTGATGTTGTTGCGGTGACAATCATAGATTATCATCATCAATCGCCCGCTGGGTGGTGATAGGTGACAATCATTTTTCTGCCCCTGAGCGGCTTCGTTTACGGGAAACCATTCAGAAATAGCAATGTTATGCCATGCGGTGTAGTTAATAATAATGAATCCGCCCACGAGTTTAGACATGCCTCTATTATTATTGACCTAAACTCCCCACGTTCTCCGCCTTCTGGATAACGTGTTTTCCGCTCGTTCCCTTGATCCTGAGATAATGTATGGGAAGTCGTGGGAGTGAGCGAACATCATCGGGGAGCGGCGCTGTTGTTTATCGAATTTTTGCGAAATGGAGGACCATCCGTCACCAGCGAGTGTTCATCCTCGGACGGATTATCTAGCAAAATTCACAATGTTATAGATATATCCTGTCCGAACTATTCACAATAAGGATTTTTTTTCAGTCCCATGTTAGTGTAGTTCGGGTGTGATATATTTGGATAGTGTCAAATGGAAGTGTTCGTGTTCGGTTGCGCACAAGCACACCCTAGCGTCGTTATCGGATAATTCTCCTGTGCGGTGAGTCCTGAACGTCTCAGACTGAGGAGTGTAGGGGGTGGCGAGTGGGGATAGGGGGGAGCTCGATAGTGATATGATTGGTGTGAAATTGCGAAATGTCGTGGCCCGTGGGTGTAGTGGCAGCGGCATACTCCTGCCGTGACTTATGTAATGCCAAGCCGATGCAAGAACGTTTGTGCTAAGTTATTCTAGGTCGATTATTTAATATTGTGCGCGAGACTAGTGGGATGTTTTCTCTCTTTCTTGTCCCACTATCGGAGATATTGAGCAAAAGGATGCAGAGAGTGTGGTCGACGTATTTGAGGTCACCATCAGGCTTGAGTGAGCGGGAGAGCTGGGTTAGTACGAGTACAGGGACGGCTACGGTAAATATTTAGATTAATAATTAAAAAGAGTGATGGGAGTGACTGACTATTTGTGACGGATGTTAACCTCGCCTTGTCCTTCATCTTGTGTCTTGCCCACTCTGTCCGACCCAACCCTCGCTCCTTTCTTCCCCTTCGCCTCCTAGATGGATCATGTCGCCCAAAACTCGTCAGTTTTCCTTCGTCTTCTCTATACTCACGAGCTTTACTGACAGACATGATATATTCACATTCATATATTTTGACATTGACTATTGTTGGAACGGGGTACCCGTGGCCGCATTCCTCGCCGCTCGGCTTGAACCCCTTCTCTGGGTATCCTCGGCTTTGAATTGGGAATTTGTCCGCTGCGCAGTCGGTCGTCGTCCTCCGAGTCTCACGATACCACTTCACACACCCTATCGTCGGTTCACCAGGCCGTGAGCGAACGCACGAGGCTTATGGCGCATAGCAACACTCCATCGCCCCTTGCATCCCCTACGACAACCCCAGCAAACCTCGGCATTACATCAGCGCCTATGCTCACTAGCAAACCCAACTCTAGCAACGTCGATGTAGGGATGGGCATCCTTGAACCCCCAGTGCCTCCGTTCAGGCACATATCTGGCAGTAACTCGGGCGGCTCTTATACAAACCTCAGTAGTGGGCGTTCAAGCCCGAGTCCCAGCACGACTCCCCTCGCTGGTATCATGCCAAGTGCTAGTACCGACCACAAGCTGACATCGGAGGCGAGTACGATGTCTTTGAGCGTGAATTACTTGCCGAGCAAGTTCTCAAATACGATGTTGAATCCTGGGGTGCGCCGGCGTAAAGCTGGGAAGAAAGGAGGTGATGGAGTGAAGGTACCAAAGATGGGCGGTGGGACGGAGGCGTTTAGGATCGGCGAGGCAAGGATGCCAGTGGATGGGGATGAGGATTATGACGGTGTCAATTTGAAGAGTGGATGGTTATCGGGAGGTGGGGGCCAAAGGAAGATGAGGTGGACTCGATTCAAGTGGACGCTGTTCGTCTCGAATCTCGTCGTATGTTCACCTTTTTCTTGGGCTTTGCAAGCACTGATTTGGTGCAATACAGCTTACGGGTTACTCTCTTGCTGCGCTCATTATCTGTCTCCTCACTTGGTTCGATGTCTGGGCGAAGGCTGATATAATTCGGGCTGGCAACCAAACTGAATTGGTCATCTCGACTCTGGCGGCAATCATGGGATTGTTCACATCGGTCATTGGATGGTCTGGGATCCTTCTCAACAATCGTTCGTTCCTCGCAGTATACTCCCTCCTCCTCTGGGTCACCTTCATCTTCCTCGTCATACCGGGCTACCTCACGTATAAGCGGCACACATTCAACCTCGAAGGCAAGATCAATGCACAGTGGTCCCGGGATCTAGGGGCCACCGGCCGCCTACGTATTCAGAACCAACTCAAGTGTTGTGGCTATTTCTCTCCTTTCATTGAGGCAACCATCTCGCAGACGTGTTACTCTAGGAGCATTTTGCCGGGATGCAAATTGCATTATATACAGTTCGAGAGGAAGATCCTCCGGTGGTGGTATACAGTAGTTTTTTCAATCGTCCCCGCGCATATCGCGGTTATGATTGTGGGGCTGTTATGCTCGAACCACGTTACGTATAGGTTTGGGAAGGGTATGATGCCAAAGGCTTATAGGTTAAGCCTGAATAGCATGGCGGTGATTATGGATAATTATGCTAGGTGCGTTCGTTCCCAGCGGCGTTTTGCGCTCTTAACTTATTTCAAGTATTAACCTGTATTTCTCTCCCTTAGTCAACTGGCGGAGCAGTATGGGACTGATGTTGCGTCGGAGGTGTTGACCAGGTCACGCTCGAATATGCAGTTGGACGCGTTACCGACGATGGGATATTCACAAAGCAAGTCTCCACAAATGATGAACAAATATGATTCATTGGCAACCAAGGCGTCCGCCGATTGATCTCTTCTCTCTATCCTTCCTTTCTCCGGTCTTCTCTATCCCGCCCGCGCTCTCCGAAAATGACGACTAGTGAACGACACGTCGAGTTTCATATCATATTTCTGCAGCCCATTCCATTGGACAATCTTCTCTCTTTTCCTCGCATCTCTTTCTTCTTTTTGTCTCTCACATGAACAGCCCTCGTCGAAAATGTCGTTTGAAGAATGGACTTAGCTAGATAGTAATCACCCTCCCCCGGACTATGATAGTATTAGAGGTTATAGACCCTTTCATTTAATTACACTCACCTCCATACGCACACTTTCACACTTTCTTTTCTATGTACGTGTTATTCAGATTAGGACATGACATGGACCTACCGAAGAGCTGGAAATTCTAATGAAATCAAATTTTTTGACTAAAGGGTTGGTGTGAACAGTGTGACGTATTATCTATGCTTGTTGATGTTGATATACTGGCCTATCGGGCGGAGCTAGTTAGGGCCTGGGACTCTCGGAAGGCTCTTGCGATGGTGGGGTATTTGATATCTGGCCTTTGCTTTTCTAGTTTCCATCTCCACCTGGCGACGTGTCTTTCTGCTGGCGACGCGTTATTCTTGACTTGACTTGACACGACTTCTACGCGCTCGACATTCTAAGGCTCGACTTACCCGGGGTGCAACACAGATAACCTGTTTCTGTACAAGTGACAGTTGACGGGCGTTGGATATTAGACACTTTACCTGATGTTGTCGAGACGCGCCCAGGCCCAAATTCGTGTTTTGGCTCCGAGAGCGGTGGTAGGTTCGACCACCTCTGTCAGGCTACTTTTCGGAGGATTGAGAGGGTATCATGATGAGAGTTTTGGGTATAGACCGCCGCCGAAATATGTTTTCCCAGATTGTGAGTTGACTCTGCCTCGTCCTGTACGAGGACTAGTTAATTGACGCTATGTTGTGTAGATACACAGAAACAACTCTCGAACAGACACCATAATGCTACCCTCTTGAGATATGTTGATTCAATGCGTACGCATGGTCATAGAGCAGCGAGGATTGACCCGCTGGATTTGATACACCGTGATGAGGTTGCTGCACTTGATCCGGCGCGGTATGGACTTACGGAGCGCGGGAGGAAGTATGACGTTGATGGGATCTTGTGGACGAAGCGGGTAGGTGAGGGTGAAGGGGAGGAGTTGTGGACGTTGGAGGAGATTGAGAGGCATTTGAAAGAGGCTTATGTTGGGAGAATTGGGTATGAGGTGCGTAATTTTCTTGTTTTTGTCTGAGTGGTGATTGATGGCTGGTTGTAGTATATGCATTCGCCATCGAAGACGGAGAGGCTTTGGTTCTCGCATCTTTTAGAGTCGCAGACACTGCCGTCACCTGCGGACAAGCCTTTGCTTGTGGTAGACGAGGAGAAGAAGCGAAGAATTCATGAATTGCTGGCGAGGAGTGAGGTTTTGGATCATTTCTTGCAGGCCAAGTTTCCCAATTTGAAGCGCGTGAGTAGTCTGTTTCATTTTTTATGGAAATTAGATACTGAAGGCTGGGTGTTTGTAGTATGGACTAGAAGGAGGAGAGTCTATGCTCCCTGCACTTGATACATTGTTCTCATCTGCAGCCCAGAGTATGCATTCTGCATTTCTGCACTCACAATGACTAATGTTGTGTTTGATGGTTAGGTGGTATTCAGCATATTGTCCTAGGCATGTTTTATATTCTCTGAATGTGCATTCGCTGACTTGATGTTCGGTATACAGCAATGCCGCATAGAGGTCGTCTTAACCTCCTCACGGACTTGTTACAGTATTCTCCAACGGCACTGTTTCACAAGATCAGAGGCGGCTCTGAGTGGCCTGAGGAATTGGGTGCGGAAGGCGATGTGCTCAGTCACCTTGGTGTGTTCTCCCTCGACACTGGCTCGGCGGCATCATCTGATTGGTGTGATATTAGTATCCTCTCCTACATTGCAGTACGAGGGCGCGGAGAACTCCTTGAAGGTTTCGTTGTTACCGAACCCTTCTCATCTCGGTGAGCAGAGCACTCGTTTTTAAAGGACCTTCGTTTGACCGCTATGGCATATACCAGAGGCCGCAAATCCCGTCGCACTCGGCAAAACCCGCGCCAAACAGTTCTCGCTCTTGAAGACGTCACCACAAGATTGTCAATTGGGTGATAAGGTGATGTGCGTGCAATTGCACGGTGATGCGAGCTTTACTGGTCAAGGTGTTGTTATGGAGAGCCTAGGTTTAAGTGAGTGTCACTCTTCATTGTAGCAATGACTGGGGTTGATCAATGTGTACTACAGGCAATTTGCCACACTTTACGAGTGGTGGAAGTGTGCATTTGGTCGTCGAGTAAGTGTTGCTTTTCAGGCTACTCTGTTCCTGGAGCTAAGGATGTTTTCACCTAGTAACAAGTCTGTCCAAATACCTCCATCACCGGAGCTCTACCACTCAGATGAATTTCTAGCATCGGATATACGACTCCCGCTTCCGGTGCCAGGTCCTCGGCTTATTGCTCGGATATTGGGAAGGCCATCAACGCCCCCGTGCTGCACGTCAACGGTGACTATCCCGAAGGTATGGTTTATGGTTTTCCGAGATGATCCGTCTGCTGACATTAAAAAGACGTCGCTCGCGCCATGGATATCGCTTTCAGGTACAGGAACTATTTCCGAAAGGTGAGTACCTGGGGGTCAAAGGATTTCAGAGGTCTAACAAATGTATTCAGGATATTATTGTAGACCTTCTGGTATATCGACGATGGTAAGTCGTACATATCAATCCATCATATATCCAAATATTGATCGGATTGGGGGAATAGGGGTCATAATGAACTCGACCTGCCTGGTATCACCAGTCCACTGATGTACGAGAAGATCGCAGCCCGGAAATCCGTTCCAGAACTCTATGAACATAAGCTCCTCGTATGTCCCCTCAGACCTAATCGTCTTTCTCCCCTCTCACTAGCATACTGATAACAGTCCGAAAACGTCGTCACACAAGAAGACATTTCCAATGTCCGGTCCACGTACAAGTCCCACCTTGAATCTCAACTCTCGAATGTCCCAACTTACACCCCTCCTCTCTCCGAGGCACCAATGCTCCAAGATCAATGGAACGGAATCGTCTGGCCGAAGAGCGCAGAAGCCGCAAAAACCGCGGAGGTTGAGACTGGTATAGAGAAAGATATATTGAAGCGTGTTGGAGAGGCGTCGGTTTGGGTCCCAGATGGTTTCGAGATTCATAGTAAATTGGGGAGGCATGTGAAGAACCGTCTAGGGAGTTTGGAGAAAGAGAGGGGCGTAGATTGGGCTACTGCTGAAGTACGCACTCCTTTTCCTTGAATCGTTGAGGTAGTTTGACTCAGAGGGGGCTTGTGACAGGCATTGGCGTTTGGCTCATTGATGCTGGAGGGGTATGATGTCAGGATCTCAGGGCAGGACGTTGGGAGGGGCACGTTTAGCCATCGTCACGCGATGTTGGTTGATCAAAAGACAGAGCGCGTGGTTGTGCCCCTGAACGAGGCGTTGGGCGCAGAGGGGAAGCTGGAACTGGCGAATAGTGTGTTGTTGCGCAATTCTTTCTTGTTTGGTTTTGACTGATGACATTTGTCCCTTTAAAGGTTCCTTGAGTGAATTTGCGGTCCTTGGGGTATGTATTAGTATTGTTGAATCATGCGCTCGGCCTAATCATGAGCCGGTAGTTCGAGTATGGTGCTAGTTGGGAACGCCCAACACTGCTCCCGATTTGGGAGGCACAGTTCGGCGATTTCTTCAACGGTGCACAGGTTATTATCGATACCTACATTTCTTCGTCTGAGAGTATGTGTTCTCTCCCCTCTCATATCCCCAATACTCACATAATCACATTCTTCATAGCGAAATGGCTGAAACAAAGCGGCATTGTCTTGCAACTCCCACACGGCCTCGATGGCGCCGGTCCCGAACATTCTTCCTCCCGCGTTGAACGCATGCTTCAACTCACCAATGATAGGTATACAGAACAGGAAGCCGATCCGACGAACATCAACATGCATGTGGTGTTCCCTACGACGCCTGCGCAGTATTTCCATTTGTTGAGGAGACAGATGAAGAGAGGGTATAGGAAGCCTTTGGTGATTGTTGGTCCAAAGGGTCTCTTGCGTCTTGCTGTGAGTTTCTCCTCCCATCGGTTGAAATCGGATGGGATGTTGACTGGTGGTGATTGCTTCACACAGCCATCTTTGTCTGCTTTAGCGGATCTTGAATCGGGTACCCGTTTCCAGCCGGTCCTCCAGGATCCACTTGCAAACCCATCCAAGACGAAACGCATAGTTCTTCTCACGGGCAAACTGTATTATGAACTCATTAAGGAACGTGAAGCGCGCAACCTCGTAGATGAAGTTTCTTTTATCCGTATCGAAGAACTGGCACCGTTCCCTTTCTCACACCTCCGAGAAACGGTTGAAAAGTATGGTAGTGACGTTGAAGTGTGCTGGGTACAAGAAGAGCCAAGGAACCAGGGCGCTTGGGGGCATGTGAAGGACAGGATTGAGGGCGTGTTGGAGGATGCTGGTGTGGACGTGAAGAGAAATTGGTTGGGCTTCAAGGGTAGGAAGGAGAGTGCGATTCCTGCACCTGGCATTGGGAAGATGTACGCGAAGCAACAGAGGGCGGTCATTGAGAGTGTGTTTGAGGGGCTGTGAGTGTTCGCCCTTAGGTTTGTATCTTTATTTGTATTATAATTTTATACTTTTGGATACCTTCGACCTCTGGAACACAGCCATGTGTAGTTGTCCTGCATATGCATGATTCGATAATACATCTGCAGAGTTCTCATTACAGAGGTTCAACCCAATGATTAACATATAGCGGTGTGCAGCGTGGCGGTTCGTCAATGACTCGTCTCTCTCCGTGTGTGACCCGCTCTATAATCCCAAGAAGTCGGATCTTGCATAATGGCGGCGTGGCTTCTAAGGAATATTTAAAAATATAATTGTTGGAAATGGAACGCCCACGATCTTTCGATAATCTTCTGAACACGAATTGAAAGGAGAGGTCGAGGATAAATGAATCCGAATATGACAGAGGAGTACTCTTTCAACACCCAGGAATTTTGTCCTGGATCCTGTAGTACATTATCTGACCGCTCCTTTATCAAGGGAATCATCTTCATTTTTGCCATTAGGGGAAACTGCTGTTGTGGTCCTTGCTATCATCAGCTGCGTCAATCCACTTTTGGTTCCAGTAATTCCGATCAAGCTCATCGAGGGCTCATATCGTTGGCATGCCGAAATGTCATCTGGTGTCCATCCCATGCACTGCTTATGAGCTTGATACGTATCTACCATTCCCACCTCTAATTGTAGGTGATGAGAGATAGAAGGATAGATGAACTGCATATTTTGCAGTGACAGTCCCATATCACCGCAACATATATATACGTACACCAGTTGTTCGGATCTAGATTAGTATAATCAGAGAGACAGAATATCACGTATCTTTCTTATGTTATTTCCTCCTTTCGTCAATAGC
This sequence comes from Macrolepiota dolichaula, assembly GCA_003315915.1. NCBI lineage: Eukaryota > Fungi > Basidiomycota > Agaricomycetes > Agaricales > Agaricaceae > Macrolepiota > Macrolepiota dolichaula. The sequence goes on along the minus strand of QFDT01008703.1, from coordinate 189 downwards.
AGAACGTATGTGGGTTTATGTGTGCTACTTGTTGGGGACAATGCGGTCAAATATTTTCAGGGCCAACGCCCTTGTCTGCGCCAAGTTTCTTGAATGGCCAGGTCGCATCGGCACCTGTTTATATATGGTCCATGGCGGGCGCATGGATCACTATCAGGGTTGACGTTGATGAAACGTTGACAGGTCCGA
>QFDT01008692.1:0-20559 GCA_003315915.1 Macrolepiota dolichaula | reverse complement strand
AGCAGCTATGACTGAGCCCCCATGTACCCAAACAAGAATACACATCTGAAAACAACCCAGATGTGGATGTACAGCAACCACACCCAAAAGAAGCAGACTTAACAAAATATCACAAATCCTGATGCTTACCTAAGCTCAGTATACAAGCAAGGGGACAGCAGTCTTAGATAAGCAAGTAGAAGCAGTGAAGTGATCAAAGATCAGATAGTAGATGGAGGATAAGACAGGCTAGGCTGTAGACAAGTTGTTAAGTCTGGGACCTACAGACGCCAGACAGCTAGTTTATATACACAGAGGGCTAGAACCTGGGACACTACCAGATGACCCCAGGAACTCTAGTCCTTACTAATTACATGGAGAAACTAATATCTCCTAGCCAATGGCATAAAACCCTTACTGATTATTAACAATGACACCATATGACAACATAGATAAAGATCTTATCTTACTGATTGTTCCAGAACCCTCTAGAACAATGAGGAGTGATAAACTACAGATGGCACAGATAATCAACACATGATACAGATAATAATGATTGGTGTGTAGCTCCTGAACGGATGCACGCCCCGCAACGTCCCGGGTATTGTCAGAATGCGACGGACAAGGGCTTTCCAACGGTACTAAGTACGAGGCAAACGGCCCAGTATTTGGCGAGATATAACGTAAACAATGTATTCTGCCAAATCTGTGACATAAGGATCTTGGTCCTTAATTGGCTAGGCACCTCCTAACTTAGGTCTAGGAGCCTGCTAAACCATAACACCTAAGACATCTTGCATATTTATCATGTGTCTACAATCAATGCAAAGATAGTAATGATATGAGAAAGAAACATGAAGGTTCTTGGTTTACAAAAAGGGAATAAGAGGAGTGGAGGTCTATAGCTAACTATAGGATGGGAAGAAGACCCATAGAATGGAACAGAAGTAAAAGAAAAGTGGGAGTCCATACTCCTAAGAGTCCATGAGCTCTAAGTATAGGATAACTTCTCTTATTGGTGTTGGGAGTCCATCTACTCCCATTCAAACTCTCCATCTTTGTTGTGCATTTCCCAGTCTTCCCACTGAGCATTGATTACCATTGTATCTGTAAAAATGTCAAAAGAATTGAAGATGATGTTCATAACATCCATAACAGTATACAATGGAACAACATTTGTGTGGTGATGAAAGCAATGAAGTATTCTAGTTCATGTCCCTATAGTAGTTATGTGATTAGTGAATTACATTCTGAACCAGTCTTATGCAGAGAATGGTCCCTCCAATTGCAGCACCTCCATTGCAGGCCCAAAGAGTTATTGCATCATTGTAATGACAATGTGACACTCAATGTCCTTGGATCAAGACTCATTATATTGGGACAAATAACATTACATATGAAGTAATTATTTGGACTCCATATCGAGTTATTTACACATTTCGACTGAAATTCTTTCGCGTTATAATGGGAGTTGCAACTCTGAATAGGTTGCAACACTTTTCGGGAATTTCCGACAAAGATTAGACTAGTTTATGGGTACAATGTTATATACCCAGATTCAATTTCTCTTGCAATGGACTACCATTTTGCTAGAAAATGTGTGTGTGCTGGGCTGTATACGCGAGCGTAGTGACAGTGCTGATCGAGTATTTTCTCACACATTATCTTATATTACCCCGGAGGCTTTAGCTATTTCATTGTGACGTGAATATTGGTGATCCATATTTTGGGTGTATCCAGCCATCCCCCTCCTTCAAACACCTTGCTGTATCTCGCTTGTCCTTTATCCATTCCACAAAAATCTGACAAAATACATCTGATACATATTGTTACAACATTCCATGTGTTTTGAGGATATGAAATGAAGTTTTCATTGAGATAGAAAAATGCCCTCTTGTCACGCCCACTGGTCGGAGCTTGCTCAGTTTTGATCGATTTGGCTGAGTGACACCTGTGTGACTGTCCGAAGGAGGGGTGGCCGAAGGAGGGGATTGATATAGAAGTATACCACTTAGCGTAGCATTCAATGAAATGCTCCAAAATAATCTAGGGACGGTGAGAGAATCCTGAAGTGTTTCCGAGCATTGTGCCCGTGTACATTTTGAGAGCAAATCCAGTGATTATAGAGAACGTTTCAGACGTTCAAAATAATACTGTTACCCTTGCCGACTTTGGTTACGGACGCTCTTCATGTACCCGCCATGTTCGGGGGCACCAATTATCCAGAACGCCTCGTGCACTCCTCGCACCGCCCCCCGATATGCTGTGAGCTCTGGTGACTCGGTGTTGGTGGCTCCGCCGAGTCCATCTGGCACTTCCCGTGATTTATCTAAAGGTATAAAACCACGTAGTGCGCATGCCCTACATCTTTCCAATCCACTCACCTCCGCTCATGAGCCTTTTAACCCGTCATTTGCGCTAACATATTCTTTACCTTCCCCTCCTTATCTACATAATGGGCAATTGTTGTTCCTCATCTACGTCGTCTACATCAGACCCAGAGCCCCCGTCGCCGCCGCGGAGAGCCTCGCCTGGCCGGGATGTAACTCTCCTGTAGGTTCCTAAGACACACTATAATAGTATGAAGGATTAATATTGTTTAGTGCCATGGGCCCCATCGGAGCAGCAACACTTTCGGTATGTTGTATATAGCCCCCATATTTGTGATTAACAGGGACGCTCGCTCTGGTCGCCTGCCTTTCAGTTCGGGGGACTCGTCACCCAACTACACATATCAGAGAACTTTTCTACAACACTAGGCGGTCCGAATGATATTGCGGAGAACATACGGTTCTTGGAGATATCACTTCCTGACTATGACGGGCAGGTCTCCCTCATCATCCCGCCTCAGTTGGATGGTCGTGAAATCACAGCGGAAAACACGATTCGGGAAGTAGCTTTGTGCTTAGCACGGTATGAGAGCACATCCCAATATCCTAACAAATGTTTAATCCTCTGTTCTTTAACTCACAGTCGTGGAGGCCATCCTTACGTAGATCACATCCTCTATTTCAAAGAAGCCGGTCATCATTACAATATCCCACTGGAGCCGATCTTGAGCTATCGCTCGGCTTTAAGACACCTCTGCAATGCGTCTGACTCGACACTGCATGGGAAGATATGTTTCATCCAAGGCGTTGGGGACACTTCGGGGGTACCCCCCGAGTGGGAGTCCATGAGGAAGGAGGGAGCACAACAATTCCGTTTCGAGGGCACGAAAAGTTCGGCTTTGGCGATTGTTCGAGAGATAGTCACTAGGAATTAATTTGTAGGTCTCCTAATAGGCACTGAAAGTATCATATCTCTCATGAAGTACGTAAATATGTATAGTCTCTCAGGTTCATGGTTGATATCAGAGCTTCCGGCGAGTAGAGAGATTAAAGGATGGACATGTCGTGGACGGAGTGTATCATGCATATATTTGATATTCTGGATCATGTATGTAGGCTCTAGATAGCAAGAAGGACTGGTCGATTCTTCCAGAAAGTGTGATCGAGAGAAGCCCGGAGCGCGGTGAGCTCTGAGCTAAACCAGGAAATCACCGAGGGAAGGACCGTATAAATGCGATGGCAGTCACATTTCATCTATCTAGCCTACCTTTCTATCCACCTCACGATCTCAGCTGATACTCTCGCCTACCACCCTGGTTTAATCTTCTAGACAGATGAGATCGAACTGATAATGTCTACTGAAGCTGAACACATTTCTGTCACCGTTACATCGACAAACAATCCGCCAAACCGAGCCACAACGACGAATGCACGCAACACTACAGAGTTTCTCGTCCGCTTTCCACCATTTCCATCGATTCCAGACGATGTAGAGATAGTTTCCTTCCAAGAATTCAAGGAACGAGGTATCAGAATCCAAGCAGGCGGTGATGATAACGAGACCGAGATTGATATGTGTGGTGTGCCGACGATCATGTTGGCGAGCTCACATACAACAGACTGGTGTAAAACCGAAACAAAGCGTGCCAAGTACAAAGATAACGGTAAAGGCAGGAGGAAGAAGCGAAGAAAGGCTGCAGCAAATAGTGCTGGGCCGACATCGAACGATTGGGAGGAGTATTGGGAAGAGAGGGAGCACTCGTACAGTGTCAGGGAATCCTATGATCCGTGAGTACACATCCTAGAACATTCCGCACGTACTGATTCACCTGCATGCACAGGTCATTGGAACCTTATGAGAGGTTATATCAAGGTGCATGGGATTTCAAGAATCTTCGACCATGGCCCTTAGCAGATAAACAATCTGGCCCTACCTATGTCTGGGGAGAGGTTCGTTATCGCTGATCCGATCTATTATCTCAGTAACTAATGGTATCTTATCAATCGCGGTAGTTCCTTCGCTTCGCTGGAATTCCTATTAACCCAGATGGAGGTGCAGGAGCCAAGCCTGACAACGAGACCAAGCCAGAACAGAAAGCCGGCGGTGATTCTGACTCAGATCTAGACGACGACGACGATGGTGATATCGCGGCTGGTATACTGAATCCGAATAACCTTGTTTCAATGGATGCCGCGGCTAAAGCGCAGGCCAAGGCAGAGGAGTTTTTGAAGGACCCTGCTCTAATGCTCAAGGTTTTCTTTTCATCTTATGCTCGTGATCGTGGCATTATCTGGTACGCAGCTCATTATATCGACGAATCGAAGACAGCTCTAATAATTTCTATGATATTTTATGATAGGACGGACGTAAACCTCACGGGTGCCCCCATTCTGATGCGCTTCTTTATGAACTTCCTCGTTAACAATAAAGTTCTCCCTAAACGCGAAGAAAACGCGATTAAACACGAATCGACGCGTCGTATCATCGATCTTGCGCTGAAAGAATTACCCATCACATCGAAACTTGCTAAGGTCTGGCCAGACGAGTTTCACAGAGCCTGTAAGAGCTGTTGGGGACCCAAGGTAGACGTGTTCGTCTTTGACATTGATGAACCAATGGAAGGCATCACTGGGGAGAATGATAGCGGCGGAGCAGCGACTGAGAATGCAGGCCCCTGGGGAACATGGAGTTCCGCCGATGCCCCCGCTACTACTGATGCCCCTGCTACCACTGCAGTCAATGCTGAACAGGGTGAAGAAGGGACACCCGGTGACTGGGGCGGCTCCAGTGGTTGGGGAGCGCAAACCAACTGGGACTCTCAGGTCGTCAGGGTTGACACAGACGAGGAAGGAGATATGACGGAAACTCGCATTGTCGAGGTTCCTGCCGAACCAAATGGTGATGATGCCGAAGCAGAAGCAGATGACAGCGACAACTGGAACATCTTCAAACCAGTCAGCCTCATATCCCTCCTTGGACCCACAGCTCTCCCCGTCACGCATACGACTGGGATCGTAGAGTCCTCTGTGCGCAGGATTAAAGCGATCCATCCACCGGCTCCCGACACCTCTAAATTACCAGTCGCCAAGGACGTCAGCGCTGAGGCTGTTGAAGGCGTGCTGAGCAGGACGTTTGGCACGATTGTATTCGAACCTTGGGTTAACTGGAATAAGGGTGAAGAACCGCATCTGGCGATGCCCAAGATCCTGAAATTGTCGAGAGGAGCAGTGAAGACCGAGAGTGGGGAGACAGATCCCGGTGCTGCTGGTGATAGCGCTGCTGACACTACCATTGCACCTGGTGCACTGCCTCCCTTCGATCCGCACAAGGACGAGATCAGCGTGCTTGCCGACCCGGCTTATTTAGATCTTCTCTCCGTCGGAATGGGGTGCTTGGGTACGTGGGTACAAATGGCGCGTATTGAGGATTTCCAACCCCAGGACCCAAAGAAGAAAAAGAAAAAGAACGCGAAGATGGAGAGGTTTTGGTATGTCGAGGAGTTACTGAGGGTTGTCCCGAGTTACTACACGTATCTTGGGTGAACCCTTTCGTGACATGTCCACCTAGTGATGCCGTTTTCTTGATCTGGTTTCCGAATACTCGCGTGCCCTCTGTTGGGGATGCTCGTTTTGTGTTTGATTGTTGTGAAATTCTGCTGAGCGCGCGCCATGCTGTCGTAATATCAACGTTGTACAATAGTTGTCTCAGTATACGAAATGATATTGCTTGTTGGTTTGTCGACCACCCCCTGGTTTTCCTAACAGCCCTATACAATCCACGGAGGCTTAATCTTCCTCCGGATCGTCACTGGAAACCCGTAGCAGCGTCCTTGTTGGCTTAACCCACAAAGGTACCGCAGGATCGACCTCTTCCTCCCAGTATACGTTCGCTTTCATAGCCATCATGCCTTCCACATGACCGCTCCTCATCCACACGTCAAGAAGCTCCGGTCCAATGACAACTCTCTCAATCGGGCGCCCTTGTTCCTCCAATCCTGGCATAATTGTCATCAAATTCTGCACGTCAACTTTATCCACTGATCTGAACGTGAGCGTCTGTAACTCGGGGAACACGATGGGCGGGGTCGTGGGTAACGAGCCATTCTCCTCAGCGGGCAACAAGATGCTACCGAGGGCGGACGAGTCAGAGGAACCAGTGTCAAAGATGAGTTCTCTGATCCCTGCACAGACGCGCATGATGAGCGGGTGGAGTGGGGCTGAGATTTCGCAACCGTCGACCAAGTGTAGCGTGTGCATCTTGAGACAAACTTCCGTTTCACGATTGTCAATGTCATTCGGGGCGTCGTACAAACTTGTGCCCACGACATTTTGTATCATGAGCACTTCGACCATGGGACAGGAGATGGTGGCAAATATCCGTATCACTTCGTAATCGCTGCCGTACTGCCCGCGAATACCCAAGTAACGCAGTTTGGGCATCACAATACGCGAAGGGGATATATCTGCGATGTTGGGTATGAGCTCCCAGAACTCCGTGAGGAGGGTGAGAGTAGTTAGGTTTGGGATGGTGAGAACGGCGTTGAGTTCTTGTGGGGAGAGTTCGAGGTCATTGAAGGAACTGTGGAAATGAATAGTGGAGAGCGTCTCGAGGTGTACGGGACGCATGTAATACACCGCGGCATTCCCAAGCTCTAGGTAACACAGGTTCGGCGCGCCGCCAGAGAAAATACTACACGGTCCTTGACCCTGCGATGCAGGTGATGGACCAGAGGTATCCTCATCTTGGTTTCGACCTGCCGGAAGCGCTGTAGCCCATAGTGACTTGAGGATGGGCACGGGCGCTTTACGTAGGCGCGAGCTTATGGAGGGCATAAGTGCATGCGCGCATCGAATAGTAATAGACCTCCAGCGAGAGCTGTTTTCACAGATCATTTGGAACCCTTCGTCTTGGTTGCTAAAGATGTGGAGGAAGAGGGTCAGAGGGCTGTTCCCTGAACGTGCGAGGTATGTCATGAGCTTTTGAAGGGCGACGTAGTTCCGGTGGTATCCAAATGGTGATTGGTACGTGATACTGGACCACAAGACAGGGGATGCAAGTGAAAGGCGGCGCCAGGAGCGGCAAACATGAGAGAGGCGGATAGTTGTTACAGTGTCGCTGATGTTGTTCTTGAAGCATGCGAATTTGAAGATCATAAGGAGAAGCTCCGGAGGTAAGGTATGCATCTGGTTGGAAATCTCGATCTACGAAGGCAATCAAGGAATGCACTGTTAGAAGAATGAGAAGCTTACTGGAAGACTTAAGATAGGCCGATATCAGGTCAAAGGAGTGCGAGTGGTGGTGGCTTTTGTTGAACATTCCGCATGTTCCCAGGCATAATATATTGAATCCCAGGATGGCGTTTATTTCGGATATATCGGACAAACTCTGGCAAAGTTATTCCTTACAATCAGAAGCAGAAGCACAGCAGCTTTGTGACTGTGGGGCAATTAATTATGATGTTCGTTCTATGATACCACATCCTAAGCACCAGTCCTCGTTGTACAATGCTGCAACTTGACCTGGTGATACAGATTTTTCTGGTCTGTCAAACGCTATTTTGAGCTCCCCACTATCCCTAATTCGCCCGGAACTTGAGCTACGGTTACGTTAAATGAAAGAGACGCACATACCGATGAACAGTACAAGGAACATCTGCCATCCGGTACCTATGCATAACGCGCGCACGCAAGCCAGCTTCTGTGTCAATCTCTTGTGGCGGGGAATTCTTCCATATCCAGCTAAAGTGAGGAACATGAAGAGTATGGCAATACAATAGATCATGGTCGGTTCCGGGGACAACGAAAATAGTATTGGTGCTTGCATCCTTCTGAGAAACAAACATCTTCGTGGGCATCCCCGCTATTCGCGCATTCTCGCCAATTGTGTAGTTCCAGAGCCCATGGTGCTCAGCAATTGTCTTGCCCGTTGTTTTGTCGACAATCGGGCCAGGGTTAGGTGGGATATAAGAAGCTGGAAATCTGGTTAGATAATACACTAAGCTAAAGCTGAAAGCTGAACTCACAAACGAATCTATTGAAACGTGACTTTTCACCAACGAAACATATACCCATACTCTCAGGACGTTCGGCAGTTGGAAGCTGATGGTCTTTAGCTAGCTCCCGCACTCTTGTTTTGGATAAGTCGCCCAACGGGAATAGAGCACGCCGCAGACCTGACTCAGATATTGAAGATAGATAATAGGATTGGTCCTTGCCCGGATCCAAACCACGGAGAAGTTGTGGCCGTGAAGAGCCATCACTGTGATCTGACCAGCTCTTGCGAGCATAATGACCCGTTGCGAACCAAGTGTTCCCTGAAGAAGTGATGGGTAGCCTCTCCAGAAGAGCCCCAAACTTGATCTCCCTGAGTAAATGAGCAGCTGACAGGCAAACGAGAATGTTGACTTACTTGTTGCACCATACATCAGGATTCGGAGTGACTCCGGATTCCCACAGCTGAAGCGAGGGCTCGAATACATTGTTCCAGTACTCTCGAGATAAATCAATCTACACAAGCGATTGAATATGCAATCACGATCATGTGTATCCAGCGTACCATTTGACATGGAATGTCGAGCTTTCTACAAACTTGCTGAACATCTTCCCAATCCTTCTCCCATTCACAGCCACGATCTGTTCCTGACTCATCACGGGTATCCCAGTTGCGCATGAAAACTGCGGAAAGATCATAGTCCTGCTAAACATTGATAACACGAAGTTAAAAGTGCTCAACAACACACCTTGTCCAACAGTAGCTTGGCAGTTACAGACGAGTCAACCCCACCAGACATACCGACAACAACTGAGGATATCTTGTAAGGATATCGAGCGCATGTAAATATTGTGCCACATACCTCGATCCCCCTTCCTTGGAACATGGTGGTTTGTCGTAGATATCCAGCGCCTGAGCGACCTGGAGATGTGGTGCATGGTGAAGTGGAAATTTCGATCCGGGATCAAACGCGTGACGCGTGATGTTTAGCTCCAGTAGTGTAGCCAAACAACACGGACGATTGTTTGTTTCTCACGCATCAAGACAGGTTCTATCTATCGCGTTCACCATTTCATACGACATCCAATATGCCTTCGTCTGCCAGGAAGAGCAGCGTTGGCGCTGCGAGACGCGGGATACAGAAGGCGCATATTCCCTACCGAGGGGACAATCCAGAAGTTGGCAAAAAGACCGGTATTGCCGTGGCCCATGTGGAACGTATGTCCGATGGTTTTGAGCCGTTCGAGGAGGTCCTCCAGCAAGCAGACAAGCGTACACCACCAAAACCTAAAGGGAGGAAGAAGTCTGTAACCATGGCACGACTGCAGGATTTTGACGAAGAGGATGGAGAAATGTCAATGGACATAGATGACAGTGCGTTTGGCCTTGGTTTGAAAAGCTGAGCTCATTCGAATCCACGTATAGGCCCAGTGCGATATCTGTCTAGTGCACGCATACCATCCACGCCAACTCTCAGAACCACCAGTGCATCATCACGGCCTGTTGCACGAACTTCCGACATTAACTTTGACGACATTCCCTCACCACGCCCACGTACGTCGATATCACGCGCTGCAAAGGCCGGTCCCTCTAGTTTGTCCAAGTCCGTATCCACTAGGAATCTTGTTTCCGACTCGGAGTCGGACAATGAACCAGCAGATAATGTGAATGATATGGATGTTAGTGGTGTGACGGACATGAATGGCGACTATGGCGATTATGGTGTCGACTCACCCCCTCCACCATCACCACCCCAACGGAGCTCGCCTCGACGAAAGAGCTTCGCGCAGATTGATCAAGATTTAGACGGGCAGGAGGATGAACAAGAGGATGCCGAGCAGGAATTGGGCGAACCGCCAGACTCACCACCAAGAACAGACAAAGGAAAACGCAAGGCACAGCTGGACGATATACAGGAAGAGGATGAGGCAATTGAGAACGAGATTGCACAAGGTTTGAATAACCTTGAACAATTCGATTCAGAACAAGAGGAGCGGGAGCCAACGCCGCCTCCAAAGAAGAAACAGAAGCGTGAGGGGCAGGAACGGCAGAAGAATACATCCTCGAAATCAAAGAAGGAAAATCGAGGTATGTTTGTAATCCTCCCTTTCTACCTAAACCTAAGACGTTCCAGAATCCCGAGAAGGAGTACGTCGTAGTAAACGAGAACGCTTCAAGCCCCTGGAGTGGTGGAGAGGCGAGAAAGTGGTGTATGGGCGTACTCGCAGCTCCGGTCCTATCTTCGTTCCTACGATAAAGGAAATTCGCCGGATACCTACCGATGCCCCGCAACCACTCGGAACGAAGAAACGTGGGTTCAACCGAGGAAGAAGCAAGACTGTAGACGACAAGGTCGCGACGGCTACCTACAATCCTGAGGAAGGGTGGGATGATTCAACTGAACCATTTGGTGAAGTTTATGATGTGGATAAGCAAGCGCTGGTTGTCCGACGTATGTATGACTTCCTAAACCATAAATTCATTCCTTACAGCAATTTTCAGGGCTCGTATGGACTGCACAAAGAGTACACTTGACCAAGGCTGGAAACAACGACTGGTTGTTCGAAAAGGTTTTCGGAGACTCGGATTTCGTAGCGGCGGGCCAACTAGTAATACCTCCAGATTGCCGCAAGCCAACTAAGGCGACGAAGGATAATACATATGTACGCGGCGCCCTTCTCGCCTCAACCCGTGCTAACTGCTTCTCAGATATTCTACGTGATCGAAGGAGCTGTCAACTTCAAAGTCCATGAAGTCAGCAAAGTAGTGGCTACAGGAGGCATGTTCATTGCTCCGCGAGGTCCGTTTTTTACCCTTCAAACCTTTATAAACTAATCACTTTCTCAGGCAATACCTATTTCATTGAAAATATATCCACGCGCGAGGCGAAACTCTTCTTCACACAAGCACGTAAAGTACCAAAAGAAGACCGTGAACCCTCAGGGAGTGCAGCACCAACCCCTCGCAAAGAAAGAAAGAAATCGCTGGAAGAAGTACGATCTTCGAGTCCTGGGCGAGCGCATGGACGGGCAGCGCAGAGTTTGCCTCCCGCACCACAAAGCAAACAAACAAAGGCTGGAAAGAGAGCACCCTCAGCGAGGGTATAGCACTTTCCCGCTTTAGCTCTTGTTTCCCTCTCATGTTCCTCATTTTTCATTATTTCCATTTATTCCGTTTCCTGCATGCTTATGAACAGTATGAATGCTATGGATCCCTGAATGCAACACTTCAACTTCAAATTGCAATAACTTATTGTTTATGGCCATTGTGATTGTAGACTTTTACTTAATCTCCGTTCTTTATTATTTATGTTACATGAATTTCTGCCTGTGTCGGTGATTGTGATACCATGCATCATAACCAATGTAAAATTATATTCATGCAATTCTCGCCTTCCAACCACCACAACGAAGAGCTCGATTCTCTCATTATTAACGACAGGTTGACCAATGTACAATGTTGGAGGTGCGAGACCGCTCCAGGTGTTGTTGGGAACAGGTAAGACTGGGAATAAGGCATCGCAACTCCTGGAAGTACAGTGTAACCTGTCCCCAATATAGGGTTATATTGACGGGCACCACCTCGTTGTCAGATACTGCTTCACCTTGACTCAAACTTTATCCACAGCTCTTACTCACGTTCAAATCAAACAGTCAAAGGGTCCATGGGTTCAAATACAGATTGACATTGAAGTAGTACACAGATCCAGCCAAACCTACGCCGAAGTGTGTCTGTTAGAGGATTCCACGGACATCATTGGCAATGACTCTGACTGGAAAGGTAATTGAGTTGACAAATGGGGTACTAGCATTCAGAGCAAGGGTCGCAAGCGTGATCGGATAGCTTTAAGTAGATTTTCCAGGAAATACTTGAATAGACGTTGTGTCAAAAGTAGCTAAAGTTCCGCTTACTCATATATCATTATACGTTCACCTACCGACGGATAATTGGTAGGGAAGATCAGAAACTCATCCAATAGCCAAGCTGCCACGAACGCACCTCATCGGACCACCGCCCAGGCGCGTGTCCATCTTTCTCGCTTGGAGCAGGAACAGCATACACTGGATTCCCTACAATACCCGAGAGCAATACCACAAATGACAAAAGTCTCTCAGTCAGATACCCGGGCACCGACTCGGCCTTTGATATGTTCTCAGGACCGAAATAGACTGCCTGCCGGACCGAATATCCAATTATCGACATATGAAAAGGTGGTCAGAACCAACGAGCCTTCACATGTGAAAGGGTCCGTCTAGTTCGTCCGTTCCCGGTGGTTAAACGCACAATCAGTGGTCGAAGAGTGTGAGTGCAGCAACTTGTGTCACAGGACGAACCACCCGACCCCGCAGGCCCGCCAGCCCCAGATGTTCTTCCAGAAGCCTTTAGGATGCGCTAGCACAAGCGGTGTCTGGTGATTCAATTCAGAGCATGAGCAGAGAACTACCAGAACTAACCAGACACCCCATGAGACCTCCATCCATTTGATAGAACAAGAGTCCAAGTGGCGAGCCTCATCTACGCTCTTAGCCGTTATAGTAACCAACCTCACAACCCTGTTGAGCTCTTCAATTAATCACTTGTGTGTTATATTGCTTACGGTGTGCCACTCTGCTCCAGCCGGCCACCCATGTTGAATCCGCCCAATCCGTTGAGCGAACTATCACCTGGGTCACGTCCAGACATAGAAATGATCTAGATAATACCCCGATGTTATCGAGATAACCTTGATTGACAAGTGGCTCTGGGGATTGGAGTGACAGAAAGCAGTGCACAAGCACGATCGTGAGAGGGTTATGCTTCATTTGTGTGTCGGTGAATTCTTAGGCCGGCCTTACCCACTGTTCCGATGTTCTTCCATTCGTTCATTGTAGTGCAGCAAGTAGGCGATGAACGTCAGTGGGTCCCCCTGGCGCTGTTCAATCCTTGGTATAAACCGCCGTAAACAAGCATGTATTTTATAGTTTCCCTTTGATTATCCCTCAATTTACAAACCAAAGTCTTTCAACTCCCTCATCAGCGTCTATTCGAAGAAACCCTTTATTAACCGGCCGACATGGGATCTTGATAAGCTGATTATTCAGAACACTGCACAATAATCAGCGCCAGTCCTCTTCAGTCAGCAGACGCCTTCGACCTGAGAAGTTGTTGCTTTAAACACTCACCATCCGACATTTCCGCTTACCAACAAGCTCTTGAGTTGCCTCCACCAATCCAGAACATCATCAAACAGCCCGATCAATCCAGCTCACTTTCCATATTCTGTGTCTTGGAGGGTTCTCCATCTTGATAACCCACGCGTACTACGGCGACTAGAACATGCCCAAAGCCCAGTTATCTTGATAATCCACGCTCACATCGCTTGATCGACTATCTTCTAGGCCCGCACCTCAAGGCGTTCCCCAATCATATTCATTCGAAGCAACGGTCCCTCGGGCTTCGATTAGCCATTGGCTGACTGAGAAAGGCCGAGGTTGACCTTAAGAGCTTGGTAGGGCCCTGGTGGTTTTCCCCTAGCATGCGATACCATATATCGATTATCTGATGTACTAGTATTGTCGGACAGTGGTTCTTTATCAGAAGAATAGCAGAAAAGTATGATAGACCTAGCACAGTCGATTTGCATTATCGTGTGACTAACGCCTGGAAACTCGATCCGAATATGCCAGAACACAAGCGCCGAGAGACGAGCATGCCGAGGACATCCTAGCGATCAGCACAAGAACCAATTCATAAATTCCACGTATTCATGTAGAAGCATACATAACTACACTGAAGCACAACGTACCTGAGGGTGTGTATTGTGCTATTGGCCCGCGTATGATTGAAAATACCTTTAGCTTTTCAGAGGGAAGAAACGTTCGTGAGCTTTCTTCTGGTACATACATTATCCCTAACCTAATGCGATTAATCACCATTAAAAAGTAAGAGAAATGACGACGTCGTGAATTCGACTAGAGCCAATCTAATTAAAAGAAACAAACATAGTTAGACCAGCCACCCGCTTGATGGCGCTTCATACTTATGAAGTGAACCAAGTACTTGATATATCAGAACCGGCGTACGACCCGCACCGTATAAAGGCGCACACATAAGGTAAAGCTCGGCATAAGGCGGCGACTTCGCCTCTTCCCTCACCTTAACAGGTCGTTCTCTGAGTACTAGATCAATTCCGCAACAAGGTTCAAGCTCAGAACCACTTACTTCAAATTCTCAGTCGGGTCGCTCTATACCATCTGTGCCAAGAACAAGAGAGACGCATGTTACGACGGAAATGAGTCCGATTCAAGCCGCCCGGCTATTAACACAAAATCCATATTGATCGCAAATGATATTGGCTTCATCATTATTGAATGGGCTGATCGATGCACCTAGGAGTAAGCGTATTTCCCTAGCATCAAGCTTACCCTCAACCTCTCGGACTGCTGGTTCATCACCTACACACGAGAATGTGAATCCGTGTTACAATTGTCGTTGTCAGATAAGATTCCACGTTTCGAGTATTGATAATTGTAGGCCACGGTCGCCCTCGCCAAACAATGACGATTCCGATATATTTGGTCCCCTCGTTCGTAAGGGGGCCTCCGGCAACTTGATAAGATGGGGTTTGAAGAGGGATGATGATTCTATAGAACCCGGTGGCGCTATCCATGGACAATCCAGTCGGCCGGCGAGGGCGTATAAAGTCCCAACCTGCCTCAACGGATCACGATCGGAGGTTGACCAAGCATGACAAGAGATAGGGAGATGTACAGGGATAGAATTTGGGGGTCTAGAGATGCCGGTATACAGACATTAATAAGTTATCTGCAACCAACCATTGGCGATCATTGAGAGATGATCGCAGGGATCGAAGACTAGGCATTCGAGTGATCAGATACAAGAAAAAAACCGTCGTCATCGACATTGAGTGACACGAACTGATATGCCGCGAAGGTTGCAAACCAGCTTGGGGGGTTCAATGGATTTGCTTCGACTCTCATCACCATTCCCAACTCAAGTAATAATGAAAAAACGACTTGACTGCCGGTCGATCCGTGAGAAGTATTCCTGCCAATAACATTGCGTGCCCTGGATGAGAAGAAAAGTAGTCCCGACCCCTCCCATCACACCAAGCGCCATCGCTGCGCCGAGCAATAATAGCCATGGGACAAGCTGAGCACCCTGCATCGTCGATGAACAGCACTACATCACTCGAGAGCACTCTCCCAAGCTCAAGTCAACACTCACGGAAACACGTGGAGACATGCAGTCCACAAAAGATACACTCAAGCCTCGTGTTTCTGTAACCACCACGTCTTCTTCACCATCACCAACAACCAACCCTCCAACGCGCACGTTCTGTTATGACACAATGAACAAAAAAACATTGGCTGGGGATCGTGTGTGTGGGACATACTACACACGGTAAAAGAGTGACCGATGCCGATGCTGATGATGTCAAGTGTGGGCGAAGACTGCGGGGGATTCCTGTGTTGTCGACGTCGAGGAGCAAGGAACAAGCTCAACAAGCAAATACTATAACCATCCATAGCGGTTTTCTCCCACACCGAAGACATGAAACTGGCTCCCAACCTCCTTTACCACGCGAGAATTTGTTCTGACACTCCACCCCATTGCCTGTACTATACACGCCATACTCCAACGTCAAGCGATGGTCGATCCAGCGGCCGAGTCGTCCAAGAGGGACATATAAAAGGTTAAAATGCGCAGGCACCTAAAGAGGGGGGGAGGAAGAGGGGGGGCACCGTACTCCCGGAACCCGCCCAAGGGACGATCGTCGAGAAGAGGGATCGGCATCAGGTCGCAGATAAGTAGAGCCAGGGGTCACATATAGACCATTGTATTGAAAATTTTGGTATCGATGCCGGGAGTGGGGAGCACTGGAGATAGTTTGCCGGCAACCAGTAACTCAGTCTAACCTTTTTCTTCCCCCCCCCTCTCCCCCCTAATTCACAAAAAATGATCACGTTTGGTCGAACCACGGAACGTTCCTGAGCATCACGGACGTTCAGACTGAGTCACAACGTCGAATTCGTCCCCCCTACGCGTCTTGGTTCTCGTCCTCGTTCGAATTGGCTCGATTCCGCGTGTTTAAGCTGGTTGGTTTGCTCGTGGTTTGCATTGGGAACGATGGTAACGACGGATACGCGTGTATAACGCGTCAAGACTATGATTAGATAGTGTATGTTTGAGGTGAGGATCACAAGCAACGTGTATCAACTCCGATGATTGGATGGCGCCAAAAAACTTTTCCTTCCATGGACAGATAGGCGCTATGAATGATGTAGAACACCCGCCTCCCCTGTATCGAAATTATGACTGAGGCGTTGCAGGAGTGCACGTTCCATAATGTAAGTATATTTTTGTCCGCACGTGTTGCAACCTGGGCGGACCACTTCTAGTCAATCCTTCAGGCATAACAAAGTAAAAATACACTCGAACGTACCAGGTATCTAATCAATCGCCATCGGATCAAAAAGTAGGTTTCCAGAGCGGATCGAAACTTGAAGCGCCTCTCCGAATCGATAGGAAAACCCAAAAGTCGCACCCTCATCCCGAGTCATTCTGGAAGGCCAGAATTGCCTCCAGTATTGGCAAGAACCAACCACCATTGGGGGAAATGGCAAGCCACACACCAAGCCTATAATGTAGCTCCCTTCACCATTGCTTCCGACGGGTTCTCGTCACCCCCCTAACATGCGAGTAGAATCCCTTTCCACGCAACCCTGCATTAGACTTCTCTGCCAGCTAAGCACAGTCCAAATGAAACCGGAACCAAACCAGGCGCAGCTCCTTCCCCTTCCCTAAGTTCGTGAACCCTGATTGTCACCTTGAACATATCCATGACGCAACACGAATCGAGCCTCGACCTGAAGTCACAAGTCACTCTCGAGATTTCTGGAAAAGACACGCAAAGTGCCATTAGGGACCAGGGGTGAAGACTGCGACTACGGGCGTCAATTATCTAGACTTCTTGACTCCGGCCCCAGCCCCAAGAGCTACAGCTCAGCTACTGCGATAACATATTAACTCCAAAGAATCGATCAATTTATCGTCCATACCGGACGATTGAACCAATAGCAACCGGGAATGAGAGGTCGCCCGACAAAGGAATGAAGGGAAAAAGAAAGGCCCAAGATGACGATCAAGCTTTGCATGTGAGTTGTTGTAGAAGTCACCCCCGAGGAGAATGAACCCCACTGGCGTTGATAAACTTCCACAATCCGACCGGAGGTCCGAAGCTGGTGTCCTCAGGTGGCGTTCAACGTTGCGTCTCTTAGTGCCCGACCTAATTGCGCTGCGAGCCGAAATGCGGAAGAATACTCAGTAGTAGCAAGCTGAGCCCTGATTAAGTCATTATCAGGGTCTGTCCGCGCACGATAGTGATCGGATCCATACCTACATGACCCCCACACAATCAGATAATCAACTTCACTCATCACCCATTCCTAACCCCACAACCCTTTAAATCAACAAGCCTCCACCCTACCCTGCGATTCCCCTAAACTCAAAACTCCATCAATATGGCCCATCAAGCAAATTCCCGAGGACAGAGCGACTCGGGTGTGCGCTAAGAATAACACACGCAACACAAAAAGGGTCACGCCGCATCTGGCGCATCGACCCCGACTCTGAGCAGCTCCACACACCTCCTATTGACGACTAAACCATGGGACTGGATGACCCAAGGCAACCAGAAATAGGTGTCCGAGAAGTACTTGGCCGCCATAATTCCTCCCCTGAGCACCGAGCATTCAAAACTACTGCCGGGGCGTGAGCCAAAACAGAGCGAGCGGCATGCGTCGAATTGGCAACTTGTTGATGCGCTCGTGCGTATCCTGGGTACCATCTCTTCTCTCTCTAACCGGTGGACCGGGGCTGGTGTGTGGACATTTTCAGTATTTTTTCATATCTCTGATCATGTTCGGAAATGAGTTATCGATAATGACGTGGAAGGGTCGGGGGGTAGAGGTGTGTGTGTGTTGGGCAGCGGGCACGGTGAAAAAACGGAAGAAGTTTCATTATCCGAGAGAGCAGGTGTAAAGAGAATTCGAGAAAAACAATGTCGCAAACAGGCAAAAATGCTGTCCTAGGCGCCGAGCATAGGAATGGAAGAGTCTCTTCGTTTCGAGGGATTCTAGACAGAAATAACGCAAAGTCGTGTGAACCTCATGTATTTGTGAACTGGGCTGGCAGCAGTTTGTCTAGAGAGACGTCTGTCAGCCCGGTATCAAAACCAGAATAAAGTACGCACGCTGTCTAATTGGTGATTGCTCAAGCTCATCACCGATGCTCGACGCGTATCTTGGAAGGCGCGCTAGTCATCCTCTCCTTATCGGATAGGAGGGCTTGGATTTTCATCCCGGCAATGGCTTCGGCCGAGTATCCGGTATGTGTCTCTAGCCTTCCTCTCTTCCTGCCATGGAAACTCCAAGCTCCGAGACGCATGAACCAGCGAGAACGAATAGAACGGCCACCCTCCTCGGCCAACTTGGAGTTAGAACGTGAGCGGGATCCATATCAGAGTCGCGTCTCAAGAAGAGATGTGACTGAAGAACGCCAGCTCCCCCGAGTCCTTGGGGCACCCTGCAAGAACCGCACCGAATATACGTGAGAAGACTTGAGCAAGCTCTCCCTCTCTCCCATGGGCCCCACCAAAGCACACATAGCCTATAGGTTACCCTTGTCATGAGAGATTGTTCGCGCTAGAAATACAGAATCGCCCACCTGCTAATGATGCGCCCTGGGAATAGCTTGAATAGTCCAGACGAAAATGGAACGGTGACGTCGCCTAGTAACTCGAGTAAAAAGTAGCACACACGGCTTGAGCACACGAAAGATATCGGCCAGTTGGGAAAAGAAAGGAGTTTATTGAGGGGCCCTCTAGCCTAATTCGAACCTTCGAAATAACGTATACGCCATTTTCCAGAAAGCAAAAAGAACGAAAAGAGGGATAGGGCAGGTGAGCCAAGGCGGGAAAGTTGGGCGGAAAGTAGAGTGGCAATAACAAAAAAAAGCAGGTGTAACCCTAACCCCTGAATATGTTTCGAGAGGTGTATAATTCCCGCTTGCCTGTCAGTTTAGCGTCAGTGATTACAGTCATCTTAAAAAAGTGAACACACGAGTTTTTCGGACGACCCAGCTCATGACCGCCTTGATTGTCGGTGTGCAGACCCTTTTCTCCATTCGGGGGCAGCACCGCTAGGCTAATTTTTGTTTTTATCTTTACCTCTTTTCCCTCCTGTTTTCAACCTGCGTCGGGTAAGTGATACAGCTGTTAGCAGAACGCTAACGCTGCGCTCAAGTAACAACAACTGCTTTCTATCACTCTGATGATGATCTGAAACGATTCAACTCTATTAGCGATAATAAAGACGAAATGAGATGATGGGGGGCTGCAAGAAATTTCCGCGAGGAAAGGGGAGACCGGTTCGGTAAACACCCATTGTGTATGATCTTCCTCCCCTCTGACCAAACGCCAGGCGACAAAAGCTTCCTCACACATATTGACATAATGCGATAGTTTCCGGGACGAAATGTCCCTGAGCCTTCTGACAGCATACTCGATTGGTGTGAACACCTAGAGTGGAAGTGGGAGAAGTG
Organism: Macrolepiota dolichaula; assembly: GCA_003315915.1. Taxonomy (NCBI): domain Eukaryota; kingdom Fungi; phylum Basidiomycota; class Agaricomycetes; order Agaricales; family Agaricaceae; genus Macrolepiota; species Macrolepiota dolichaula. Next base: position 654 of record QFDT01008692.1, on the reverse strand, counting down.
GTTCGCCACCGCACAAAGCTCGAGCCGATAAGATTAGATGTCAGGCAAGTGGCAGAACCAACATTGGCATGCTTCCACCTCAAGCTCGAATTCGAGCCTCAATGCCCTAGGGCCATCCACACACCCGATATCGGAAGACGTTCCCAGATATACACCCTAAAGGCTTCAAGAGGCAACCAAAACCCGCACATAACCTCGATATGGGTTGGACATGGTGAACAAAAGGAGATGGAAGAGCTCTTACGGCTTGAGCGTTTAGATAAGATCAGATAACTCGCCTCGAGGCCTTCCTGGCAATTCATCAAAACTCTTCCCTACCCACCTACTCTCCCGACTCATCGCCTGGCTTTTTTTTCGCATATAGCAGGTTGAACAGCACAGCATGCGCTGCCTCGTGTATCAAAGAACTCACAAGGATAATTCCACACACACCCCAGGGCCCAATCCCCCTTTGACGAATCTGAATACCCTAGAACCACATCACAAGGCGTACCACCACTCTCCGCAAATTCTTGTGTGTCGCGGTGGGCTCTGAAGCATCCTTGCGGTGCGAGAAACCAACCATTCCAAGAATTCGGGTCACTCGCCTCTCTGCTCCATCAGTCAAAAGCTGCCCCAGAATGTACGCGCTCGGGAGAAGTGCCGCCAACTGCT
>QFDT01008688.1:0-14244 GCA_003315915.1 Macrolepiota dolichaula | reverse complement strand
CTTCTTTGATGAAGGAGCAGGGGAGGCAGTACGCTTGCGATCGCGCGTGTTTCTGGCTGCGGGTGCAGCTAATGATGGACCTAAAGCTAGAGGAACAGCCTTTCCAGTCGGCGTCGAAGGCCGTAGGATGGGTGTTGTTGGACCAGATCCAGAATTTGAAGTGGGGGCTGATTTTCCTTTCCTGTCACTAGTCGTATTGGATTGCACAGTTTCTTTGATATCATCAGCGGAGGTGAGGTGAGGGGTAGTAGGCTGTGATGATGGCTTCGCAAGTCCATCTTGACTAGTTTTTGCACTACTAACACCAGTGGAGCTCCGAACAGCAATCTTGGCGCATTTGTCGCCCGCCTCGTCATTGTTGACTGCTTGACTATTCACAATACCACCGTCCGGAATTTTCAGCTTTTGATCATCCGTACTCGTCGCATCCTCATCAAAATCCACCTCCATGATTTCCATCCCATTCTCGTCATGTTTGACGTCCCCGCCAAGCTCCCCCTCAGAACGAGCCGAACTATACCCGAGCGTCTTGACCATGAGCCTCCTTGAACTGAAAAACGACGCCCAACCCGACCGATATGCGGTAATACTCTGCTCGATCGGATTAGTCGTGACCTGTTCGGGAGACGCCGCTACCTCCGCACATGGGGGTAATAGTGGTGGTGGCGGCAGACCACCGGCATCCCCCCGCCGATCTCCCTTTGAAACTTCCAAACTCTGTTCTTCCACAACACCTATACCCGCGCACACACCCACACCCACATTCTGACGCTCACCATCAGACCCCTTCTCCATACCAGTTCGTTTCTGGCACCCATCATTGTCATCATCACCATCATCACGCAATGGTGCACGTTCTGGCTCATCGACCTTCAGCCCTGCAGGGCCGGAACCACCCGCCTTTTCCATTCCACGCTCTTCATTATTCACACCACCTTCACTAGGACCCACGGCAACTTGACTGCTACCAGTCTGAGAGTACCACGACCAGGGACTAAACCAGCTCGGTATGTTCAACCCATCCGACGTAGAAGGCGTCGCCGCACCAGCAGGCTGCTCCGCCGATCCTAATTGTTGTTGCTCTTGTTGTTGCCGAACTTCCTTGGAACTATTACGATCCTGTAATGTTAGGGACCGCGGGAGCGGTTCAGACTCGGAGGCTTTAGAAACGTCGTTACGGTTCAAGATGGCAAGTTGTGTCGGTACCCCAGTCGACCCTTCCTCCCCTCCCATTTCGCTCGCGTGGCCAGTCTCCCTCTGGGAATCCACGGGAGTATTACTCGGTCTTGTACATATTGTTATCGGTGAAATACCAGATGCGGCATCTGGAGTTTGTCCTGCGGTCGTGGTGGATAACAAAGGATTCAGATTCGGGTTTGTGGTGACAGTTTCAGACTCAGAGCGCGAGTCGGACTGCCGTAATACTGACTCTGAGGGAGGAGGTGACATGGCAGCAGCTGTCCCATGGGGAGAAGTGGAAGGTGCAGGGTTGGACGAGGCGGGAGCGGCGGCGGACCATCCAAGATAGGCCCACCACGTCGCGTCTGGTTGGTCTTGCGTGACTCCTCGAGGAGCCTGTGTTTCTGGAGCGGCATCAACGGCCAATTGGCATTGTGAATGTTCAGTGCCTTGGTGTTTCGACGTTTCCATTCCATCCATGGGTATGGAAGGGGGTGTCTCCGACGAGTGGGCAATGGCATCCTGCAATGAATCTCGAGCGGTTTCCGCAAATAGCTCTACCGTAATAGGCTGGGGTACTGGCGAATCTGATAGAAAATAAGATGATTAAGATTTTCTTTGAAGGGTGACGTTAGACAGAACGCACCGGTGTCTTTGACTTCGGAACTTTGCGTCAAAAGGGGACCTTTAGTGTCCATTCCCACAACGCCTTCTGACGGCCCTCTCGAACGTCCAAGGAAAGGTATGTTGAGGGAAAATCGGCTGGATGCTAGATTACGGTCGCGGGGTGGAACGGCAACGGAAGGAGGTGGCGGCAATTCGGTCGTAAGGTCAACGACGGGAACATCTTCACCGATAGGGGTTGACAAAGATTCTCCTGCCTTGGTAATTGATGCAGGTGGGCCCATAGATCCGGACACCGGAACCGAACATGGCGATACAGATATGATGGGGACTGATGACGGTGAATGCGACGCGACATGTGCAGTCCCTATTGGTTGAGGTGGGACGGAGGAGATAGGGATAGGTGAAGATGGTATGCTGGTACCCAAAGTTATGTGGGACGAAGAAGCTATAGGGCACGAAGAAGAGATCGTATGGCTGAGTTGGTCAGCTTCTGCGACAGTATCGGGTTTGGTGACTTGAAGGGAGGTTGACGAATGGTCATCTTGGTTCGAATTGATAACGCCCAGGGTGGAGGGATCTTGGCTGGACCGCGGATCGTGAACTGACTGAACAATGTTTAGTTTTGAAGGACTCTTGCCACCTTTGGCTCTGCTCAGGGTTCCAAACCACGATTTCTTAGCCGGGGATGAAGTTGGAGACGGAAATAAGGGTAGGGAAGAAGTTGAGCGGTTGATGTTTGTCGAAATATCCGTCGCAATGATGTGATCCTTGGTCGGAGCTGCGGGCGCAGTCGACGGGCGTAAGTCTGTGTCTTCAGCAACCTCAGGCAGTGTTGAATCTGATAGAAGTAAATTCTAAGCTATGTATAAAGGGCTGAACTGAAACGAGATACGTACTTGAATTGGATGAGGGATTATTTTGCACGCCCGAGCCTGATGCTACGGCGTTCTGTTGCTGGTCTGAGTGTTGTTTAGACATACGGAGACTTGTGATAGATGGTTTTGGAGTGACATGTCGAGACGAGATGGAACTGGTGTCGTTGGAGTGAATCTCGGGGTGAGTGGACACAATGGCATCCGAGGCAGATGCCAGAGGAGCCCCGTGTTCCGGTTCGGCAAAGACGAGTGATACAGACGCTGTTGCTGTTGCTGTCTTTTTTCCAGCGCTGGGTGCGCGCCAAGCTGGTTTGCGAGGAGTATGTGCTGAACGGGAGGAACGACGACTAGGGTGCATCGACAATGTCCGGCGACAGCACACAACAACTAATCTGGCTGTCTCTACAAGCTCACCACAGCGACGTCACGTCACGTGATACTCATTTTATTTATTTTAGAAGAATTCTACATTTGAAATCCACTTTTCTGCTATTTCCTTCACTAACCCAGGCTGATCCTCCCCAGGCTATGCCACTATCAGTAGAGATCCTGTGTATATGATGTGTGATACCTTACCGTGTGCCCTGCATCCTCCAAAAGAATATAGGTCAATTGCCCTGCCCCTCCCTTCCCCACTTTTCGCACGGTCATGTTCCGGGAAGGCCATGGCTCATCTCTTGCATTCATAAACTGGGTCTGAGAAGACCACCGTAATAACTTGATCTATGGCCCTGATTATCATCGCTTCTTGCCGTGTAACCCGACAAAGGACCCACCGAAGACAAAACACCAGGCCAAGCACAGTTGGCGTCTTGCGCTCCTACGGTAACTGGCCGAGATCAGTCATAAACACATACCCCCGTCCAGTGAGGATCAGCCTACACAAGAGACGTATTCCATCTTGAAGAAGAGGCTCGTATAGTAGATGATGCGGCCGCACGCTGACACACACCATATCTGTCACTGAGGTTCCGTAGACCAAAAATCAAGCAAACTGACATGTTACCTGCTGCAATGAAATCATCCCCGACTGGATTTCCCAGGCCCGCAAAGTCTAACTCATCGGGTACCCTGAACACCTGCTTGAACTCAGGGCCATTAAATAAATCATTGGCCCAAAGGAACGCAGGATAGCACACAGCCGCGTCGTCACTGTCGCACTTGGACCCTTGGTGAACATCTCTCCACTCCACGTCAAACTACAATCACCCCTTACCCTTTTCCGTATATCCTCAAGAAGGATTCCATTGAGGCCCCCGGCGCTCAACTGTCCGAGGCATAGGTTCTGCGCGGTATTGCTGTTCTCCACGGATGGAAGTTCAAATGCCACCTGGATTGCCTCCACACACGGTCCCACGTATCCAGTTAGCTCCTGACACGTCGTAGTGTTGTGTACCTGGTGTAAGAAACATCTAAAATGAAGTAACCATTGATAATGCGCCAACACATTCTGCGTATGTGGTCAACACCAGATGCTTATCGAGGGTACAGCTCCACTCACGAAGATCGGATTGTGAATAATCATCGATTCCAAATTGAGATGGACCATGCCAGGCCCGGGTCGTTTGTTGTGATTATGGATGACCGAACCGATGTGAGCAAGGTACACTCCCCCGTACGATCCGTCCGCAACCACAAGCCGATTCCTGTATCCAAACCATCAGAATGCTATACACTCGGCCCATCACATGGACATACTTCGCCAGGTCCGGGTATAGCTTGAAAAACTTCTGCAGGAAATCATACACATCCTCCGCCGCGTCTTGACTATTATTAACCCTTGTTCCATATGAATATCCTACACCAATAGGCTTTCCCCGCACCGTCAGTTCTACGCCGACTTGGATCAAAATAAAACTTACGTGATCGAGCGCTAAGAGGTTGAACTTCTCTGTCCACCTATTCTCGTTCGCCGTCAACGTCCCATTCGGTCCAAGAAGACATGGAGCCTCGTAATCCAACGCATTCATCATCCCACTGGTCCCCGGTCCACCTCCCATACTCAATCTACACTACATTAACACACCCAGATCCTAACCAAAGGTCACGGTAAGACACTCACACTATAGGCGCATCGCCAGACCTCTCCTCGGCCTCAAAATACCTATATTTACACGCATTTATATAAAGAGTCAAATGCGTAGAACGTTAATGGGCGCGCTGCAGCACGTGGTATCCAATAGACCTACCAAAAGAAAGATCTCTTCGGAACCGCGTCACTATCACCCCGCAGCCCAATCCACCCACCGAGCGATGCCGCAGGACCCTTCACCCCGATACATAACTCAGTTGCATTTGACACCAAGTGATAGAAACCCAACGCATGACCATGAGTTTGGGGCTGAGCCGATCCCCGCGTGAAGAACCTCAGCAAGGCAGTTAGGACTAGAGAGATCTTCATGATGAATAGGTCTGTCATTCCTGGCAACTTATGTATTGTTGGAAGGACGTTTGTAAGGGGGCTCTTTCGTCGTCAGCCGATTGATAACTATCATACAATCGTATGGCTTTCGTGCAACCAGACGCGCCATGTGACTGATATTGTTTGTCCCTGATTGCGACGTGCCCGGAGAGAGAAACTTCATTGAGTTATTGGATAGAATGCTTTTGAGCTGGTAGACTTGGTCTATCCACAAGAAAACTTGATAGTTATTATATTACCCAACCTTCCTCTCGGCCCAGCAGCCCTCAGGTGTCGATGCCAGCATGTCAAGCGTCTTGTCAAAGCCCAACCAAACCCATATATCTGGACACCTATGAATGATATCATTGAAAATAACACTCAACAACCTCAAACCCCGCAGATAAGTCTCTCAAAAATTGATTCACTACAACCCCCAATACCCTCAACACCACTGTAGGTATCGATCTCTTTATTTATTTCCCTGACCCAACCCTGAACACTAGGAAAGACATTGAACACACGGCCAGCATTTAATGCGATATCTAAAAACATATCACACTTCACTTTTTTCTGATCCCCATGTAAATGCTGACAAAATACAAACGGGGAGGAAGGCCGTGCGTATCTCGGATTTGCTATCAAAGGAGCTAAGATACCTCCAAAAATCCCCAACAATCTTCAAATAGAATCGATTTATTTTTGAGGTGCTATGGAAAGAGAGAAGAAACAAAAAATTGGGCTGTCAATATCTTGGCCGTGCGTCAGAACACAACATAAAGATCATGGTCAATGTGATATCGTGATGGAGGCGCCCCATTGACCTTCAGAGACGGAGAAATCACACATGCATGAGTCGCGGTGATGGTGGGGAATTCTGCATTTCTATAACATAAGATGCGAAAGGGTTTTTCGATGGCCTTGAAAGATTGGTCACCATGCCAAAAGGGCTGTGTGCTCAAAGGTGTGTGTGCACGAACCACTGCTGAGTATCAAACCTATTTCGCTCCATTGTGATGCTATGATGAATGCTCAGCCTTCATCTGGTTCCTCCGCGTTCACCAGTGCGTCCGGTATATCGGGAGAGTCTGAGAATTCCAAAGCTATCCCAAGGTATTCGACATCATTCCCCAAACATTAACCCCCTACACCTCACCCGAAGTCCACCGCGGACACCCTCTTTACGAGGAATTGCGGTTATCACTATTGCACCATCTTTACCACTTGGGACTGACCGGCATAACATCTGACCGGCACTTACAAGAATGATATCGACACAATAGATAATTTGGAAACGGCCGTACGGCCGCTCTCACATTCAGCCGGTTCTTGCGCAGGTTTCCAGAACACGATAGGACTGCTATGAAACGGTGTTATCACCCTTACCACGAAAAGTGATCAATCTCGATTGGGCCAACTCCACCACACACATGCATAACGCACTCATAAAGACATACCACACTTCTATTTCCCGGCTCGTCTGGCTTTGATACACAAAAAAGGGAGCATTGCGTGAATACCAGCTTCCTCAGCTCCGCGTAGTACGCCGCTGGGATGATCCACATGTCCTACAAGTCCATTAGCACATGCCCGCACTCGGATGCTCTGTCATGAACATCACGAACAGAAACCAAAGTGAAACCTCCGATACGGTTCATCGACCCGACGCGCGAGAGAAAAATGGTGTGAGATGTGATAATTGAACCGGTATTGATAAAAGAGAAGGTGCACCAGAATTATAATACAGTGATGAATTGCGCCGCTAAAAGCACCTCTACTAGTCACATATCACCGCGTGTCACCCTTTTCCTCCGCAATAACGAAGCATACGTCATGCCTGAAACGCGAGCCTACTGAGCTAACATAGTTCACTGGCCTTGTCGGAGGAGACTCGCTGTGAGAGTGGGCTGAGACGAGAACTAGTTTGTATTAGCTGCATCACAAAAAAAAAACAATGATTGGAGGGTATAGTTGTGCGGTGACGATCACGTTTGACGGCGCGGAACACAGTGTTGAATCGACCCAATATCTCGACCGGAATCGGATTCCCGGAGTACTGGAAATTCCGTTCTACACGACAATGTATCAGCCTCTTAGTGAGCAAGTGACGGAGTCATTGGGTATTATTAGATCTTTATAATGTCCATTCAAGTCCATGTCGCGTACCCGACGTACATCAATGGAGATTAAAGATATGATCAAGCTCTAAAATAAAAGAACAGGGAGGTAACGTCATTGTGCACAATGTGTAGTCAGGTCGTCCTACCTCCACGGACAGCCGGGACCGTGTATTTTGGTGCTAGAAGTACCGAGAATCCTTCCGATGAAATAGCACGCTTGTTCGGAAGGCGAGTTCCAGTGCTCGTCAGCTTCAGCGCATCAAAAAGTACCGTGAAGCCCGAAAAAATTGAAAATACTTACACTGTGATGTGATGTGCTAGGTCAGCTATATCCTGTTCTGATACCTTGTGGATCAACAAGCGTGGGGGCGGTGGTTCCGCCGCTGGCTCGGGATCTGGGATCTTCTGAGGTGACATGATATCCTCTGGTAGAGCTATCAATCTGCCACATGCAACCAGTGTCGCTGGGAATGGTGCCCGTCGAGAAGCAACTTCTATTTGATGAAAAAACACTAGTATAAATAGGTGTGTTGGAGATGACCGACGAATGTTGTAGGCACTGGAACTTTGATGACAAGAATACACTAGCACAAAAATATCAACTCAACTCCCTTTCATACAGGTATTTCTCAGGTCCCATTAGTTTGTGTGTTGTTTGATCTTTGTCTTTCATCATGATCACTGTCTTGTCAAAGATCAGTCGTGTCGCGGTGAGTTTTCCGAGACTGCGGAGATTATCTAGGATACTTGCGGTTTGTTCCAGGAAATCTTGCACCATAGGAACGTCCATCCGTGGCATCAAGGAAATACTTATGGCATACGAATCTCACGATAGGAAATGATTTTGTGATGAGTAATTTCGTGGGATTGCACTTGGTAAGCGTCTGCGGCTAACTCACGTGATGAAGATGAGCCAATGACAGAAAGGCCTCAGATTGATGTTCTCACGGGCCGCAGAAAAGCCTCAGGTGCTGAATCACAGTTTCTGTTTTCTCCTTCTCCCTCATCATCTCTCCTTTACCTCTGACTCTTCCTCCTCTGTAGTTTTCTGCCACTCTGCTTATGTCCTGGTCACAAGGTCCTTATCATGCTGGTGGGCAGGGTGAATGCGAGAGCGTAGTCCTCGTGCAGCTGGATCCCTTCTCTCCATCGCGATTTCTCTGCGCTGTCGTACTCGACTTGACTTATCCCCTCCCTCACTGGACACCATGAATTAGTCATAGACAATCTCACGCGGTTGCCTCCTACCGCCGCTCGATTCCCCATACTGTCTCGCGCACGGACCTTCAATCTCATGTGAATGATGACTCGGGTCTGGCTCGGGGAACACCCACGGCCTTCTCCGCCATTGGCTAGCGGACGCCAAGTATGAATGCCTTTGTGGAATTTTGGACTCAGCGGTCTCAGCCTAGCTTTTGAGGTTTTGCCGGTCAGCCGAAGCCATCACTGCCGTTGCCGATTTCACTCCGGCCCGCTACAATCGGTCTATTTGTCTTTGTTTTTCTTGCTTATCGTTTCCTTCTATCGGGGTATCAATATTGCTTGTTAACCATCTCACCACCGTCTCTTCCGCCGTCCGACATGTTTTCGGTCCACGAGCGCATTTTTTTCCTACTTGCCCTTGTCTCGATGGTCTATGGGCAGGCATCTAGCTCTGATGCAATGAGCCATGGAATGGATATGAACATGGATATGGGAATGCAACTCGCATCAGGGCAGATGCTGCCGTACCTGCATTTCCAAGGTAGCGACGTCCTTTGGTTCCAAGGTTGGGTTCCCCAAAGTCATGGAGCGATGGCGGGCACTTGTATCGGTGTCTTCTTGTTGGCTCTTTTTGACCGATGGCTAGCTGCAATGCGAGCGACAGCAGAAGTGTATTGGGGCAAGCGGTACGTGTTCCCTTTGGAGCTCAACCCTGTCGAACTTACGCTTGCCGTTCCAGAGCACAAATTGGACTTGCCAATAAGCTCAACGCCCAGGGGAGAGCCTCCAGTCGACTGGGTATTTTCAGCACGCGGACCCTCCCTCCATTTATCCCAGCTCATGACATTGCCCGTGGCCTCTTACACGGCGTTCAAGCTCTCCTTAATTTTGCTTTCATGCTCGCAGTCATGTCGGTTGTTTCGTTCATGGATATGCGGACGATGCCTTACAATCATTCTAGGACCTTCAACGCAGGAATTATCATTTCGATTGTGATTGGCCTTGGTGTGGGACAAACCTTGTTCGGCCGATACGCTGCTTCGGGGTTGGTCTCACACTGAAATACCCACCAATAGTTTCTACGTTTGTACTTGTAACGTGTAATCGTCCAATGTATAATCTATCCGATAACCCACAAGTTCCACAGCCCTCCAATTATCGAGCGAGGTTCAGATTAAAACAGTGCTCAGGTCTCAGGCTGTCTGCCAGACGAGCGCTCGCGACAACCGTGAGACACTCGCTACCCCGCATTTGGAACGGAGAGACAAAAAGTTTTTCTTCGCACGCACCCAACATGTGATGTGCTCTATCTTCCTTTCTCGGATTCAGGTATCGCAGTGATATCGCCTGCGCTGGAAGCTGACATATCTCTCCTACCCCTACCTCATCTTGACTGACTTCAACGGTGATTTACAAAGTCATTTCGCCAGCCCAATGTCAGCAGATACAGGGACACCCCCCGTAATACCACCTCAATTTCGGCAATACGAGTACGACTTGTTTCCATCCATCACCCCCCTCAGTAACTGATTATTTGCATTTTGCAATTCCATCTAGCTCGTATGCCGAGGCACCAGGATGGCAGCTCAAGTTCTCAATGGTTTGGGTCGCTGCAATCGGCATATCTGCACTATATTTTCTACCTCACCTCATACGTTCTATTCGTGCGAGGAGGGCGCTGCATGATGTTTTTGGCATATATGAAGACGTCGACAAGTATATTGCGTTATGTGACGTGGATTCGGGACTCGGCAGTGAGAAGAATCGTATACCAATGCGACAGGTTCCCAGGAGGGATTGGAGGAGAGATCGGCTGAGAAAATCTCTGAACGCCATTGGTGCTATCGTGCTATGGACCGTACCCGTATTGGAACTTAACCTTGGCCAGCGTACGTTACTCATACCCCTTCCCGCATATTTCCAAGAAACTTATACGGTTCACTTCCGCAGTCTTGGTGATAGTTGGATACCTTCTAACTGTCATCCTGTGTGTAGTTCTCCAAGCACCTCTCGTCGAAAACCCCAATCGTGCAGGCAAGTCGCCCGTTTCTGTCACCCTATGTCCGAAAATAACCAGGACCGTTTAGGCTTCATCGCCTTAGCACAGCTCCCCGTAGTATTCCTATTCGCGACGAAGAATTCCATCATTTCTCTCCTACTTGGCCCCGGGAATGGTTACGAAAGGCTCAATTTCGTACACAGATGGGCGGGTCGTGGCATGTTCCTCGCTGCCATCATTCATGGCTCGCTTTGGATCAATAATCATTTGGTTTGGCAATTCCCTATCATCGGCCAACAGAAAGAAACCTCGGGTGTAGCTGCGCTCGGCCTCCTCTGCGTCATTGTGATCACTTCCCTCAGACACGTAAGGAAAGCCTTTTTCGAGTTTTTCTATGTCGTTCAGTAAGCAAAATTCTGAAGATACACTCTAGAGATCGTGAGCTGATCCCTGTATCATAGCATCCTTGCATTCGTCGCATTCTTCGTAACAGTGTGCTACCACACCGTCTACGCTCCTCCCTGGATATTCCCCCCTCTCGCTTTTTATGGACTTGATATGCTTTTACGGTTCTTTAGATACCGCATCAAAGATGCCACACTCACCCCGATTTCAAACCAGATGACAATGGTACGCACTTCCCATATCTTGCCTTTGCCGTCATTGAAAACGGGTGCAGATCAACATTCCTTTTTGTACGGACGGATGGACGGCAGGTCAACATGTCCGTCTCCGCGTCTTCTTCAACGGCCGCATTTTCGAGTCACATCCCCTCACGATCCTCACCGCACCCCCCTCAACTTCTTGTCTCAACGATATCTATGCTCCTGGAATAACGCTCGGCGCACGTTCCGTTGGAGACTGGTCCCGCGCTCTGAATAAATTCGCTCGCAACAAGGGATATTTGGAGTCCGAATATACTGGCCAAGAAGAGAAAGTGGACGACGACAATGACAGCACGGAGTGTCGCCCGAGTGCTCCACAAACCCAGGTCCAAGTAATGATGGATGGTCCGTACGGCGGTTGTGGACTAGACCTCGGCCGATACGAGACGGTGCTATTATTCGCTGGGGGAGCTGGGGCCACGTTCACGATTGGGATGTTGGACGACATTGTTGGGCGATGTGTGAGACTCGGGAGGCCAAATGGTGAGCGGACAAGAAGGATCGAGTTTGCGTGGTGTGTCAAATCATTCGGTGAGTTCTTGTCTGGTATTTCCTTCATTGACCATTTTATTGAATCCGAGATAGGCCTTATCGATTGGTTCACACCAGCACTAATGGAAATAGCACGCACTGCGGCTTCTTCAGCTCGTTCCTCAACCCCACTTTCCTTGCACATCTCAGTCTACGTCACGTGTCTGTGTAATCCCGAAGCTGTACCTCCAATACCGAACTGCGACGTGACGATTCTGCGACCGGACGTTCACCACATTCTTAATGACCTCGTCACTCCACCTCCTTCATTCTCCTCATCGGCGGCCGAATGCTCAGGGGCATCACCCAGGTCTTCGTCCTTATCGCTCAAGGAGAAAGACACATCATCATCATCCTCCGGGCCCGAAGTCACACCAACAATAGACGGAGACGATCAAGAAATTGTCGTTGTCGCAAAACATGGGCACGTCACTACCGCTCAGGGACAGGATACAGACGTCGAGTCGGCGGATGGATTGGACCCGCATGCATCGAGAAAACTCCCTTGGTTAGGCGAAGGTGGTGGTGTTGCAGTATGTGCGAGTGGCCCAGCGAGTTTGATGCGTGAGACAGCAAATGCTGTTGCGCGGCTACGACTTTCGAAGAGAGGTAGGTCGATGGGTGGTGTGGATATCCATACCGAAGTGTTTTCATTGTGAGGCGTTGATGCTTTAGGAGGGGTTGTTTTTTGTATGTTGTGAGATGTATTATATAGTATTATATACTGTGAACATAGTGTTGACTTTTTTGTAAGATATCAACATGATTTTTCCGGACCTGAACCTTCCCTTTGATTCATTGGTTATGCTGGGAGGTTCGAAGCGAATTTTATTTCTGAGATGTCATCACCGGCGTCAGAGGCCTCACCAATTGTCCTGAGCTGGATAGGCGAGTCCTCGCGCCTGACACCGCCTATGACCATAGCCGTAGAACCGATAGACTGGGATAAGTGGTGTGTGGGGTTCCAGGATACTGTACTCTCCGCAATACCCTCGGTTTTACGTATCGTCACTTTCCTATTGAAGTTCGCAGTGATACGTATCGTCATCACCGCGAGTAAAATACCTGAATATATGATTCTTGATTATCAGTGTCTTGTATGAAGACCGGAGGGGGGATAAAAGCTCACCAACAGTAGGAACTATAGCATCCTGGACAACGAGGTGGGCACTGCGCTTTAGCACGTATAAAATGAGGACCACCAAGAGCTCCATCACATAAATCCCACCACTCTCAACGAAGATAACGTATAGCATGGACATGAGATTGGCACTCCTTGATGGGGGGACACTGATCAGTTGGGACGTGCGTTGTTGAAACCAGAGGCGGTACGTGATTAGTCCACTCGTCAAGGCATTCTGGATCAGGGGTAACACGTATGCCGCGTTCGTCCAGTGCACAAGAGCTGGATTGGGACTTGATTTAATCGAGGTGCTTGTGAGCAGGTGAAGTGCAATGCTGCGGGCGACTAGTGAGTTATATGTAAGTAGATCAGCTTGAGTTTGACGGTGGGGGAAGGGTAGATTGTGGGCGCACCGATATTCATGCATAAGAGAAGTGTTGGTAGGGAAATGATATAAAGATTGTTATTCCATTCAAAAAAGGAGCGATAGATCTGAAAGGGTTTAGTAGTATTCTTGGTTCGGCAGCGGGAAAGATGTACGAGCAGTATATCAGCCAACCAAGTGGTGAGGGCGGTGACAAGCTCGTGTGTAATATTATCCCATTGAACTGGATTTTGAAGATAGCGAGCGGGTTCGATTTTCGACCCCAACCAGACGTAAGCACGGAGTAGACGGTAGAGGTTGATGCCTGCCCGATAATCAGTATTATATTTCAGTTGATGCCACAAGAACAATTTGTGCGGTATACCCACTGATGTGAATCGTTGAGAGAATCCATATTGCAGTTGTCACCAGAAGAAAAATCTGAAACACAGGTTAGCATGAGGCAGGCTCCTGTTTGAAAATCGGCAGACAAGGCACCACCTACCTTGACGGGTCGAGGTCTAGACACTTTTCCCAGAAGCACATCCACCGTTTGGAGGAATAGCGTACAATATACTCCTGAAATTTCATGCTTAGGAAAGCACGAAGACTGTAGATTCAAACGAAACATACCATACAATAGGACCTAGTTGACCAACTCACAATCAGACTCGACGGTATTCAATGAAAAGTCCAAAGTCTGGTACCTCAAGCCATATTGAGACGACTCCTGCTTCCCCCGCAGCGCCCTGAATTATCACGATCATGGCCCCGCGGCTTAGATTCGTTGCATCCCACAACCTGTGGTCACAGAAAAAGTGTGTAGGGGAGAAAGTATGGGGTGCTAGAAAACGAATAGGGAGTACAAATTATATATATATCAGTCCTGACCAGTTTTCATATCAGCAAGGGGTTCATCATATACAAGGGTGGCAACGGCAACGAATATAGTGCGGCAGCCTAATGTCAAACTATATGACGAATGGATCCGTGTCGCATGAACACGTGTCCCTGTCACTTTATCTCCTCTTCACAACGAGGCTCGGTCATGCACTCTCCTACTTGATGACCCTCGCCACTCCCTCGCGATCGGCCTTGAATTGGTTGGGAATTGTTGCATTTTACAGTCATCTTGCGGGGTCTGTGGGCGCGAGGGT
>QFDT01008687.1:0-31046 GCA_003315915.1 Macrolepiota dolichaula | reverse complement strand
GGGGGGAGGACTCGACGCCGTCTATAGAAGCAGTCGTGCTCTGGAGGCTCCGGTGCCCATGATTGAAGACTATACTCGTGTTGTGTTCCCCACTGCAGATCATTGACTTCGGCTACTCATTACACATGGAAAGTGGTACCTGAAGCGTCAGGATCCATATCTAGACGGCAATGTAACTCTTTTCTCGCGCAGTTGGACCGCGTGGCAGCCTTCGGTGCCAAGTCATGCACATACACAAAATCGAGATGGGATACAAATGCCGGACGCTCTTATCCCAACAATGGGTTCTGAGGGCTGGTCAATCTCTACCTTCGACGTTTACAATCTTCAAAAAAAGCACCTCTTCGTACTCTCTGTTCGAAAGGTGGCGTCTGGACGCATTGCTGACAGGGTTTTGTGAAATTGGTCCGTATATCGACAGAAAAAAAAAAATCTATGGCCGGGGCCTAATACTCTAAACTATAGGGTTCTCCTCGTGACAGAGGGACAGAGGGTATAAGCTAATATTTGCAAACGTGTTCCTAGGCCGCCATCAATGTAACACCTGTGGGATATTGCTCCAATCTTTCGTAGAGGCTGACAGGTGCACTACTCATTCCGTCCAGCCATGCGGCACCGCTAATAAACATGTCCCTATCCGGGAATACCTCAACGATCTCGCACTTGAAGTCAGGCGCCATAAGCTTATACTTCCGCCAAAGTTCCTCCGTCTCGGAGTCTGGGTCCGATGTGGGACACCAACTCGCGACGTCGGGATCCTCGCAGGGATACGGGCCAACGCCGACGTTCACGAGCTCGAAACCCGGCAACTTCTCAATGCGACGGAACATTTGACCAATAGCATAGTTCTCGACGAGGAAAAAGTGCGCGACGGTAGGATCGGTGATGCGGACGGTGGAAGTCGCAGTACAGACGATCTTTCCAGAGCAGACAAGATGCACTTGACGCGTCTGGATGATCGGAGTCTCCTCAGACGCCTGGGAGATAACTGCCTGAGGAGGAGGCAGGGTGAGAAGTTCCCTGGGTGCCTCGGGTGCTGGGCACCAGTATGTGCGACAATCCACGACGGTGATTGAAATCGGTCGCGCAAAATATGCACTAGGGAATAAGTGTGAGTTTCATCTGTGCAGCAAAAACCCCCACGTTACTTACCTGAGCACACGTTGGAGTTCGCCCTGGGCGGAAAGAGCGATGCGCTCTATACCAGTCACGGTAGAAGGCCAGGTAAACTACCTATAATCAGAAATAACAGTGCCAGCCAAGGTTATGGGACATACTGAGACGTTGGTGGTCTTGTTGGTGAAAGTATAGGTAGGTGCCATCTTGTAGAGGGGAGGGAAGATAAACGAGAAGCGTCGGGTAGAGGTAGAGCTATAGGGAGATGCAACTTGGCTGCCTTGGGATGCCTAAGCTAGTGCGTTGTTCGGAGAGGAAACGGTGAATATGGCTGCCTATATACTGCCCTACTAATTGCTAATCTAAATGCAGATAACTATACATCGGCATCACAGTACAATAATAAACCAATCACTTTGTAGGAACTAAGTGTTAACAGCATCTATACAGTGGATCAGGCATATCGCGGTATATCTGGTTGCTTGAATTTGGGAGCCATGAGGTCTGGAACATGGTTCCTTGTGTTCTCCTTCTACTTGACATCGCTTATACTTGTTACCTTTTATTAGCCAACCTGACAAGTTGAGAACTGATCAAGAGGTCATTTGTATTATAATAACAGCCTCTCGCAGTATCCTCGTAAAATGTTCGAAGATCCACGGGTGACCCTCCACATGTCCAATGTGAATCCTACCTCTTTACCCGTGAACCTCGAATGGTACGCTTTACGATGCTCTAGGGTTCAATGCATCATGTCACACACTTTTCCTGAGTCACAATGATAAGAAATCTTCAAATCAGACCAAGTGAAAAATAGCGTACCGCTCGGATGGATGTGGGAGCATCAATCACCAATATAAGAACTGGAGCTTGCACGCAGGTATAATACTTCGGGATAGTGATAAGGCTCGGGCGAACGCCGACTGACCAAAGCGGCTGGGAATGCTGGGTAGTTCCGGCTGGGAGGCCCAATCCCTAGAACCGCACAAATTGAAAACACTTGCTACTGCCAACAATCAAACGCCTCCTTTGAGATACAAACCCGGGAAATGCGGAGTTTCACTGCGTCTTATGTACCATTAAAGCCATTGTGTACGATGGACTACTCTACTAGTGGGGTCGGTTTTTTCCGTGCCTCTATGCGCCCTCTCTTGCTGGGTACAGCTTACACATTGATTCTATGTTCCTTGGCGCAACAGCCCCCTAAGCAAGTCAGTACACAGCCCAGCCACAGCCTAGTCGACGCTATTTCCCAACTGTGTGCCGAAATTTTATTTACCCCTCGGCTGCTGATAATACACTCTATTCACTGTGAGGATTTATCACCACTGTGACATGACAGACCGAATGGGGTGATATGACATCCAGATTCGGAGGTCGTGGTGGCTCCTGAGAACAAAACTCCAAGTCGGTCGCCATCCTCTTGGCGCGGCTGCAACTGATGATTACACGATGTCAGTCAAGTAGAATGTCTCCTCTTGTTGCGATAGAGGTATTAGACAAATATTGTGCGCTTGTTCACTTCTGAGAGTCTACATCATATTAGACTCGCGAGCTTGACATGTGACTTTGATTAATGTCAAGCTTCTACAAAGATCCGTATTCTCTTAACCATGAACAGATAAGATACTTCGGAAGTATGTTTCGCTAAGTGTACCCCAGTACGCTACCACACCACCACGTCCACTTGTCATGAAAATTTTTCTTACAACGTGTCTCTTGGCGGTCGTGCACCTGGTTCGTGGGTGGCGCTCTCTGATTATATTTATCGGACGCTTGAGAAGGGTAAATATCGTGCTTCATATTCGGTAGGTACACCACAGCACATGAGGTTGAGGTATTTTTGGCCGCTAATCATATCCGCCGGCGGGGTGAAGAGAGGGTACTTCGGTAGTTCTTGAGGCTTTTGCCCTCGAAAGGGCCCTTGGTATACCGTAGTGGCACATCCGACACGGAAGAATCCCAGTGTGAACCAGCATAAGGGATCATAGAATATTCAGACAAGGAGCCAACAAGCCTCCATGCCTGCCAATTGCTTGGATCACATGGCAACAACTAGGGAACATGGTAAGGATCGAAGTTAGACACACGAACAAAGTAGCACACTACGATCAGGGAAGCAAGGATAGTCATCAAATGGAGAAACGTGGACATTGCTCTTGCTCATATCTTCTGACGTTGTGGAGGCATCTCCGAACGGAATAGTATCAGATCGAAAAGTCGCAATCGGCGGTTCAAGTGATACGTTGGTAGTAAGTACAACCCCAAAATCCGGATATTCGGTGATGATCTTTGAGTGAAATTGATTCTGCAAGGGTATACCCCTTTAAGATGTAGGCAATAATTATCGCAACTAACTTGAGTCGGGAGGAGCGTTTATATTATGTGGTACGATAGTATAATATTGATACATCGCCGGAAGGAAGTAAATTGGATATAGATCCTACTTCTCCTCCGGCATTTTGACCTCTAATGCATGCCTGAAGGACTGCCAAACTCGAGGTCCATACGCATAGTATGCCGCACCGAATGCTGCCCCTCCCAAATGGGCCCAATGGTCAAACACCCTGTGAACAGAGCAAACAAGGTACGATCAAGATTAGACGGTATACCGAGAATCAGGGAAGAAACATACCGCCATCCTCTCATGATGCCAATCATATCCAGTGCCACCAGCCCTCCAACCCCCCATTGTATATTGATCGGATATGAAGGGGGTATAAGCAGAGCAATCTGTGAATCAGGGAATGCCAGAGCCGTAAGTGTCACTGTAGCATATATTGCCCCAGAGGCGCCTAAACTGGGTAAAATATCTGGTATTGTTTTCTTCGCGGCAGTCGTTGCTGCTGTACTTGATGTAGCTGAGACTGCAGCGGCCCAAGTATCTACCTTCTTTGTATTGTTAGTTTGTGATGCTAGTTGGGCCACGAGGCGGGGGTAGCGGAGTTTGGTGGCGACGACGTGGGACACTAGGCCTGAGAAGAGACCGGCTGCGGAAAGAGTATCGGTAAATGATTGCTTCTTGCTGGGAGAAAAGCTATGTGCATACCGGAGATGAAGAAGGAAAGGAAATGGAAGGAAGCTGTAGACTCCAACATAGGTGGCTGTTCCTTAGCTTGTTCCTTGACAAGGAAATAATACGCCGCAGAACCTAGTATATTCCGTAATGAACTGATCATATTTCGCCATTCCATGGACTAGCACTCACCAAAACCTTCAAGAGCCAAGCAATTCAAGGCAAGATGCAGAAACCCGCGGTGACTAAAGAATAAAGACCTGGTCAAACTCGCTGTCAAACCTTGAGGTAGAACCAACTTACCTGAACATGCTCGTCAACAACGTATACGAAAGTCCCGATAGCGGATTATGCATAAACCGCACAGCCATTGCCGGTTTCCACTTGGGAATCTTCCACGCAGCCCATACAGCAGCATTCAACATGCACAACTTCCAGCATAACCTCTTCCCCTCTGATGCGTCCACCCAAGGCTGTAAGACCGCGACAAGCCCACCAGCTGTCCAAGCTCTGATTACTGTAGGCATGTCGTGTATTTTCGCGTTGGCTTCTGTGAACCAATCGCGAATTTTCTATGGGACGTCATATAGAACATAAGCAGCCTTGAACCGGAACCAGGAAATCACACCAACGCACCTTGACAAATTCAGCCTGCTGAGCCCGTTTCAAGTCAATAGTCGTGATGGTCGAGTTCCACACAGTCGTCTGCGCCGCCAGTTTCTTCCTCCAAAACTCCGTCTCAATGTCTGTCCGCTGCGCAGCATAGCTAAAGGCAAACAACGATCCAATAACCACAAACTACACCAAAAATGTCGTCCGGTAGGTCAACGTGGGTTCCTCGAATGTAAGGAAAGAAGTAGAGAGCGCACCAGAACCTGCTTCCTAGTTCCTGGCTTCCCGACTTTCTCAGTGAATGCCTCAGGTGCTATCTCGGGTGCGACCTTTTCGCGGAAGGAAGGAATCTCGCTCCGAGTTTCTTGCCTGAGGGTGAACCGGAGATGTGCCCGTGACGACGAATGAAAGTATGACTTATTTCCGAGTATTGGTCGGGTGGAGATAGTTGTCCATGGTGTTCTGGGGTGTAGGATCCGTTGCATTTGAGCCGCACACCCAGTATGTATGAGAGCCAACACGGACGATGATTCGAAATTTTGGGGTTAGGGGTTGTGACGTTTTGTTACCACTTGAACTAAACAATGCCGCACCTCCGCGTCTCTTCGGCATTACACTTTTCATTATCACCACCTGATCGCTATACACAAGGCTCGTGGCAGACACGTTTTTAACATATGTGTATTAATTGTTCTGATATATGACAAGAGTATCATGTGGGTATCATGTGGGTATTATAAGATCTGGAATATGCAAGTGAAAAAGTGCTAAGTATGAAAGTGCTGATGCGTTAGATGCAGAACAAAAAGTAGGTAGGTCTGATGAAAATGCAGGAATTACATAAAGAAAGTTTCAAGCTGGATCGAATTATGCCTGAGAGGTTCAGAAAATCGGGAGGGTAGGAGGCTCTAGCTCTCCGCAGCTAAGCGCATCCCAGTCACTGAACAATTGATAGTTCGTGAATGCAACAGACGGAGGATGGTGGGGAACGCACATCGCAGAAAAAAGAGGATGACCTTTCATCTCGCTAACAGTGAAACGCTTGTGTGGGCGTTCATGGAGAGCCTAGAAAACGCCATCAATTATGCCTACATGACACGTTGGACAGCCAGTGCACTTACCCCACTCAGGAAACTATACTCATCGACAGACATGCCAAATTCTTCCTGGTAGATATAGATTTTGTCTTTGACAAAATCATCTGTGTCTGGGTCGTATTCGAAGGGAGCCTGCACTCTGTTGAGTCAAGAACATTGGCTTAGAACTTGAATGTCTCGTACCGTCCCTGTAATCAACCAGTGGTAGACACACGCTGCTCCGAAATAATCGACACCATAGCTATGTGCCTTTCCCTTCCAGACTTCAGGCGGGGCATAACCTTCCGTACCGAAGCAATCATCGAGGATATGTGGATTGTGACGGGTGGCCCATAGCAACGGAAAGTGGTCCCCTCCAAGCTTTCTTAATGCGACAAATTCTGGAAACTCTTCCTCTGAAACGGTGTGATGATCAAATGTCACAGCGAGACCGAAGTCGATCAGTTTCACGTTTCCTTGAGCATCCAGCAGAACATTATCGAGCTTGATGTCGTGATGAATGACACCAAGGATGTGTAAGGACTGAATGGCGAGGATCTGTGTCGCAAGTCGTAAGGGGACAAAGAGGGGTACTAACGCAGATAGTAATACTCACCAGCTGCGCCACGTAAAATATGGCGTTCTCTGGTGGGATCGTGCCGTTACAAAGCTCGAGAATATCTATCAGACTGCCTCCGGGGAAGTAGGTCTGTGATTTCAAGGTCAGCGCGTGCCTCCCTTCCAATGGAATAGTGTACCATGGCAAGCAAAACGTGATCCTGTGTAAACTGAATGTATTCCAACTGGGCGGTCCACGGCGTATTACCGCGAACCCTCTTGAGAGCTGCAACCTCCAAGCCAATTGCGAGGTTCACCCTTGAGCCTTGTTTCATGACCTTCACTGCGTAGAACTCTTGATCCATTCTAGTTCCACGAAAGACTGTCCCGAAACTTCCATGGCCAAGGCACTGATCAAGGTGAAGATCCTTCATGAACGACTCGGTACAATCGAAGAGAGAAAGTGGGTCGTAGTCCAAGTCTTGGCCATCGTCATCGCGTTCAAGTCTTTCCATAAGAGTACTCGATTCTACAGTGATAGATGTGGAGCTGAAACTGTTGCATGAAGGACTCAGGGTAATCGACGAAGCCCGGGAGCATAGTGTCAAGTCTGTGCATATTAAAGGCGGTATTTCCATCGTCGGGAGCGGGACAAAAGTGACAGGGCTAGTAGGGTCGGCTTTGTGCGGTTCCTCTGAATTCTCGGCATAGGCCGTTTCCAATGAATCCGGTGCTGGATCGTTTAGAAAGCTCGTCTCGATTTCCGTGGCGCTGTCGCATGAGACGTCATAAAATTGGTCCTGAGAACCGTCTTCGTCAAATCCTGACAACGACGGAGGGTTTCTATACCTAAGAAAGGTATTGGTCCAGGACTCCAGAAGAAAACTGTTCGAGGGAATGTGACTGAGAAGATGAGATGGCCTTGTAGCAAGATAGTCGAGGAGTAAGGATTTCGTTGTGTCCCAACGCGAAACGGCATCGACTTGGAGGGCCCGAAGGCGAATAAGCACCTGACACCATGTGTGTATCGCTAGCTGGCGAGAAAGATATATAGCCAGCCGAAGGCTGACTTTTCCTACACCAATGATGATGATATGCCCGCGCACAGGTAATAATATGATATTCTTGACGAGGACGAGGTCAAGGCTTGGCATCGGAAGGAAGACCTGTGACGAAGCGCGAAGAGTGAGTATGGTGAGCCGATGGATGACCAAAGTCTGAGAGTGCATTGACTCTTGACGGAAGTAGCTAACACATGTTTCCCACAGATAGCTCCGGATGATGAGGGACAGGGGGAAATTCCAGACGGAAAGAATGCTTGAATGGAGAAGTGGAAACGCCGAAGTCCAACATGCCTTGACGAAGAAGAGTATGACAGAAGTCAAGATTGCTGTAGCTAGTCTGGACGCGCGGATAGCGAAGTTGCACGCCACAATCACAAAGAAGCGGATAGGAACGGGGAGAAGGTACGGGAGATCAAACATCGTAAGAGTCATGGGGTTCGCCGGGATGGATATGAGGGATGATTATGGTTTAGGCTCAAATGGATGGGATGCGCGAGGAGAGGGTTTTAAAGGAGAATAGGAAGAAGATGACTCTTGGACGTTTGGACTCGTAATCGCTTGCGGCTGGCCCGAACCACGAATGAAGGTGAGACAGCCTGCCTCCGATCGAAAGTCGCGCCGCCGTTTTCCAAAGGTCCGTGCGGTCACTATCACGTCGAGCTTGGATGTTCCAAGGGTGCTTTTGATGGTAAAGCGGGTCTATTCACAGAATCGAAGGATCATGAAACCAGGTATACCGAGGGACAAAATTGCGACAATCTGGGGAGACGCACATATTTGCAGGCTTTGATTGATTTCATTGGTGAAGTCATTGAACCTTCGAGTCTTGTGAAAGGTCATGATGGTTTTGGTTCAAGTTTAAATCTTCAAGTTTTCACACGCCGTTACAAATGTTTTTATTCTAAAAATGCTGCACTCAAATCGCCCAAGTTAATAATAGCGGTACAAAGTAAATAGAAAGCATATCCGGGTCCGCCGCACGTATGTGTTCATAGTCATTGGGGTCTAGTGTCCGACTTTACCGTTGCCATTTTCAGTGGAAATACCATTCTTAGTGTTCAGTTCCTTCAGGTATAGGTGCGCCTTTCCAAGCATCCATATAGGGAACGAAAATTTGAAGTTGGGGTATGCAATGGCGCATGTCTTATTAAAGATACCCTCAATAGCTTCCTGCGGCCACGAGCCATTCTTTTGTTTTTTGCGTCAGAAAATGGAAGGGAAAAGCGAGGAATCCAGAACGTACAGATAACTGGCGAGACATGACGAGGCGCACACCACGTTCGATAGGTCCCGCATGAGGGTACTTGGCATACATAAGGGCCATGACAGCCCAGCACGTCTGGACAACTTGGGAGCTCTCATGTTCGACCCAGGCACCTTGCTCGCACGACTACGAAGTATTTATTCGTCGACTGTTCCCTTCCATGGGTAAGAAGAGCCCACCTTGTAGCTCTCACCCCAACCGCCATCAGCCCGTTGCTTGCCAATCAGAAACTCGCAAGCTTTCCTAGAGTTCTCGCTCGTGTAGTAGGTTTCACCCACAAGGGATAGCGATTCCAAAGCGAATTGTGTAGCATACGTAAAGCAGATTCCCCAAGAACCAACCCACCCCCCTTCGGGCTTTTGCGCCTCGTGGAGGTATTTGATAGCTCGCTTAATCGTTCGTCTGTTGGAGCGTCAGTTTTGCGCCATATATCTCAAACGTCAGACCCACTCGATATCCTTTGTACGGTAGTCAGGGTAGATCTTGCGGAAAATGGCAAGAGAAGTGATGACGGATGTTGTACACTCAGGATACAGATATTCAATCATGATGTCGCCTAATTCTTATTAGCAAGCAGTGAAGCTCTAGTGGATATGGGCGTACCAAAAACTTCAGCGGGGTTTAGCCATTCAAGCCACTTGGGACCTCGAACGGGTTCATAACTTGCGTAGCCACCGCTTGGGTTTTGCATGGTAAGAAGAACATCGATAGCATCGAACATACGGCGGTCGGAGGTCAACTTCGGTGTAAAACTGGAAGGAATGTCAGAAGGCCCGGAATGGTATGAATGAAATAACTCACTCGAGGTGATGTTGGAGGTACATGGTTGCCTTCAAACCCTCACCAGTGCAATCACTCACGGTATAGCCCTGTTCCTTGGTGCTGTTGAGCAGACGATCAGTAACTCCCCACTCAACATTCCCTTGAGAACTCACCTAAAGCCCCACGCACCCTTCGTTGTGTGGCGGTAACTTGTATGGTAATGTTTTGGATTGTCTCGAATCTGCGCCTCGTCAAGCCAGTGCAAGGCCTTGATCAAGCTTTCTCTGTTCGCATCCAGTTTTGCTAGACCCGTCTCAACAAGGGCCTGGGTAATGAACCCAAGATCCCAAAGTTGGCTTCCATTGGTTCCACACATCCTCATGCCATCTTCTCCCAACCACATGAAATCCTGACGTTTTATTTCGTGCATTTTGTAGGCGTGACTTTCTGGGCCTTCGGCATGGGCTCGGGCGACCAAGTTGAACATTTTCGACACGGGCCCGAGGGTTTGGTACTCTGTGTTCTCGTCTTCGTACACGATAAGATTATAGGCATACTTGACGCCAGCGGAACGAAGGGGTGGGATTGTGCAATGTTCGTAGGCACCAAGAACGACATTGATGGTGTCGAAGAGTTTTGAGTGGGGAGAGTATAAGTCGACTTTGCAGACATTGTTACGCTGGTCGGGCCAATATATAGAATAATAATCTTGTGTGTAAATTTCCTGTTCGAGATTATGCGATTAGGGGGTGATAGGATTATGGATGTCGGAACTCATACTTGGCGGAGAGCTCGAACAAGGTCGTTCTCTGGGAATGTATATCTAATACCATATAGATAGCTCATAGGGACGTAGACTGTTCGAGTGTGAATCCACCATCTATGAGGGTGAATTGGCAACCAATCCGGAAGTAGCCTTAGGAAATTATTAGAGGGGTTTTTAGGAAATGTTACAAGCACGTACCAAAGCTCCGGAGGAACTGGATTGTTGCCCTCCCAATCGTATACATTCAGAAGGGATAGCCAGAATTTTCCCCAAGCAGGAATGGCAGCAGCACCTCCTATATACATTCTTAAGCATTGGAATGCTCAGCGTTTAGGAATTATATATACCGAGCTTGTGAAGGCATGCACGTGCCTTCACGCAGACAGGATGATCAGCGTCAACGCCCAGTACGCGCAATGCAACATAATTGAGCCCTGTACCAAAACACGTTGACTCTCCTTCAACGTGTCTGCAAGTAGGAGTCAGCCCAATAAGCACTATCAGGTACGGGATAGCACCCACATGCCCCAACCGCCGTCCACAGGGTGAGCTCGGTTAAACAGATAACGGATCATTTCCAGGCGTTCCTCTTGTTTGAAACTCATCCCAGAGATATAGGAGCCGATTACAAGACCTGGGAGCAAGAACATAGGTCCACCATACTCGCCAGCCCAGTGACCGTCGTCGGATTGAAGATGCTTGTAGAACTCATAACCATTTTTCGCAGCCTCGTACGCGTCTTTTGCGGGAGGTAGGTCTGGGAGGCCCTGTATAAGGCGTCAATCCCAAAAGCAAGCCCAACAATTGGGGATATACCATGTCCAGTCCCAACCAGTACTTGTCTACCGTATTCTGGGGCCAAGCCGCGAGTTCCTCGTCAGTTTTGAGGTAGTGCCATAGGTGCCTGCCCCCATCGTTTGCAAGTAATCTCCAACGTGAGTAGTCCGTGAATGGCGTCTCGCCAGAGGGCCCAACGTCGACTCTAGGATACATGGCGGTGAGTTCGAGAGCTGGGAAATGACGCAGGATCATACGATGCTAAAACGGGTTTCCATATGGAGATAACATTCTCGTAGACGCCGGAATTGCAGACCACTCCGAACCCTAACCTTAACTCTAGTCTTGTTGATTCTCTTCTGCCATGTCATTGCGCGATGCAAATGTCATTATCATCGAAACAAGCAGGACGACTGTACGGGCGGGAATCGGGCTATTTGACCTCTTGAGAACGCCTAGTGTGGTGTGTTACCAGAGCTTTCTTTTTCAAATTGATTGTTGAAAGTATTTGATCATTTACATAGGAAATCCAAGCGCGCGTCGGTCTGCGGAGGGGCGCATCGGGTGATACCAGTGCATTGACACGAAGCGAGAGTGTTTTTGATGCTGCGACAGCCTCTAGTAGCCGGGCAGCGTCTGCTATGCCGCAGCCTCTGAAAGCTGCAGTCACGGATTATCTTGTTGGTACACAACTTGACGAGGCAATCGCTGCAGGTCAAGACATCATCATTTCATGGCCATTTGCAAAGGGGGACGTTGCGGATTGGGCACAAGCTGAAGCTATCTGGTGAGTTTATAGCAGTCGCCTTTGACAATTGTTTGACCAACTTAAAAGGAAGTATATCCTATTTAATCAACTACAACGGCGGCGCGTCCAGAATGAATCACCCGTCCTATTGTCCATCGTCCCTGGCCTCTCGCGATCGACGTACGAGCGGATATGTCAGATGTTCTTCGAGCGTTTCAATGTTGCTGCCTTCGGTGTCATCGAGCGGCCTATGGCGCAGATATATGCTGCGAATAGCTTGAGCGGTGTCGTGGTTGAAATCGGGGACTACGAAACCGACATTACGCCAATTTATGATGGATTTATTGTTCACGAAGCGAAGGATCGCGTATCTCTGGGTCTAAAAGACTGTGAAGTTTACCTTGCGCACATTCTGCGACTGAACCAAAACATCATGAGCATACTCTCCCCACCCGAAAACCCTCTTGACCCTGAGGCGCTACAGGATATGCTACTACAACTCGCGCAACAGTTATGGAAGGATGGTCATATTAAGGTTCCATCTGATGGAGAAACGGCTATTCCAGATGACGAAGGTGTAACTGACATCGCCGCTATCGTAGTGGCGGGCAAGGAAAAGGCAGTGATAGAGAGTGGAATGAAGAAAAAGGCTACGGCAAAAGCCACCGCTGCGGAGCTCGCTCGTGCTCGTGAAATTGAAGCAATGGATCTCCTGACAGTACAATTTGGCTCGCATTCCCTCACCTTTGGGAAAGAACGACATAGAATGTGCGAACCACTCTTCGATCCGAGGCTATTAAAGGGTCTCTCCGGGCTTCCATTGCGCGAAGGAGAAGAATCCCCGCGGTCACTGCAAGAAGCCACTGCACATGCTGTTAACCAAACCGGCATTGATCAGCGTATGTACATTTGGCAAGGTCTCCTTGTCACGGGGGATGCAACGCGGTATGTCAAAGGTAGGGGATCCTTCTTTCGGCGCATGAGGCCAGATAACCAAATATCCGTAGGCATTGGGCTTGCTCTGCAGTCCAGGTTGGCACCATTCTTGTACAGCCCGGAAGCTTCAATGGATATCCAGCCTCGTTCCATCCGCGTTGTTGGAGTTCCAGAATATTATGCTGAGTACCGCGAGACAGGAAATAGCTATGCAGCTTTCCTCGGGTCTAGCATCACCGCTAAGGTCAGTTCCTGTCGCAGCACTCTCGATGTCAAAGCTGATCATTTTCTCGATAGATCATTTTCAACGATGGCAGTCGAAATTATGTATCAAAATCAGAATACGCGAGCAGGGGCCCCCACTCTATCATCGACATGACGCCTGCTCTGATATAACTTGTATCGTTACCCTAGTTTTTTGTACGTTATCCTTGTTGATATCACACTGCCGTGCTTTGTTTTTGTATGCTTCTCTCTAACCGATTGCGCATGTTTTTGGAGTTACTTTCATACGGAGCTCTTGCGAAACCTAAATGAGCAACAGTATGCTGTTGTCGGATCGAACCCAACACCACTATGACATCCCACAACGACGCTTTGGGATAAAGTGAGTGCCTTTTGTCCATCATTATGAATCCGCATTGCTGAAGGATAAGAGCAACTACCAATTCAGTATTTTTGACTCATTCAAATACGTCAAAAAAGAGTCCATGCCACCCTTTGTGACCGTGAGTCGCTGCTTCGCGTTGGCACGATGCAGTGGGGCTGTTATTTCGCGATCCTTAAGCGGTTGCAATGATGAAAACATGCCTTCAAGAACCCTTTTCGGTTGCTCTTTTTATCCCGACGAGCGCCAAATGATATCTGCTGACCTTGTTTCCTGAGAATCAACTCTTTCCTCTTTGATTTTACCGCATAGACATCCATTTGTGTTCTAACAGAGGCCATACCAAAGGAGGCTAGCCTTTGAAACGAAGGGATAGGCTCAAAAAACGGTTCGACACAGAATGAACTTGTGGACCCACAAAGGTGTTCCATAAGGGTCATCAGACGCGGTGACGAGACTGATTGATTATCTCCAACACATTTCGTCCTTACTCCGATTTCGTTCAATTCAGTATAGGAAAAAACACCGGCCCAAGTATCAGCCGTTCTCATTTATGAGTAAAAGCCATCAAAACACAAGCGATTTTGTGGCGACATGTGAACAATATTAAACGCCCACTCCCTTTTGGGATGTCAGTCAAGTTATATAAACCCTGGGGTGTTCAATACTGCTCTTCACTACCCCTCTCGACTTCGCTCTTCACTCCTTCCTCGCTCCTCACCCCTTCTTCGCTTCTCTCTCGCGCTGGCCTACTGACCAGACGACACCAAGCTTGCTGTATGGCGCTACAAGATTCGAGCGGCACCAAGAAGCAACGACTCACACCAACATCAAGAATGAACGGTAAGAGTAAGAGTAAGACAGCCAACATTCGACAACGCCCGCAAGTTTTGGCCCCGTCGATCCCTACGAGTGCTCAAGAAAATAAATATGAATGTGAGTCGCGATTCGTCTTGGCGTCGCAGAATTTTCATTGATATGCGCGACAGGAAGCAAGAACGGGCCGAATGAGAGGAAAAGGCATGTTCTGTGACTCTGTTCGTTACCACGCATTGACTGTTCTTTTTTACAGCAAGAAAGCAAGACGGCATGGAATGAGAGGAGGAATAAACCAAGGTACGTTCTTCAACATTCTCTTCACCGCCGCTTACTGACAAATAATGCAGGAAATAAGAATATATAAAGTCCTAGCTCACGGCCCTCCCAGGGGGATTGTTCTTAGGATGCCTCCTGGAGCTGTCTACATATGCCGCTGGTCGCTCTGCCCCGGATCTGCACCTCTGACTCGGCGCAAGAACGTTCTGTGAACGGTCGGGATATGTTTAACCAGGCGGGCGCGTTGGGCTTCCTTGAATAGTGGCGCAGATGAGGTGTAATTCTGTGTGGCTTCAAGAGGGACACTCAAGGCGCAAGATGGAAAACCCAAGACTCAAGATAGATTCACAAGAGCTGACGCAAGATCGGAACGCAAGACAAGGGCGAGGCCGGTGCATGATAGAATGAGACTAACGCGTAGCTTTCTTTTGCAGGTGAACCTCAGGTGTTCGTCGAGATGCAGAATGGTAAGGATGCCGCCCTTCTCTTACTTTCGTCTGATAAGCACGCGCTGCCAGATTACTCGGGAAAGAGCCGACGCGACAAGAAGACACTAGTACATAGTTCCTTTCTTTGCCTTTCACCTTCGACCTCTGCCACGGTAGCTTTTTTCCCCACGGGGTTTTTGATGCACCCGGCTCGGATTTGATTATGTAGTCGATGCATGGGATGGGATGTTGGCTGTTTTTGTAGCTACTCTCGTATCGTAGTTTCCTTGATATATTCGTATTCTGTGTCAGATTTCCTTCGTGAGCGCGTGAGCTTGATTTGATGAATGATGCGTGACAATCAATCCACACGCACGCATCCAAATCCGTCCAAAATGAGTTTGATGATGCCGAGCGCGTTCCTTCATCTCCCCTCCTCGCACTACACCAGCGGTCCCCAAACCACCACCACGCGGCAAACCACATCTCGGTGCTATGCCATCCGCACTTAAAGAGAACAAGCCTCTTGAACGAACACGGTGTGTAGCATTCCCAACGCACGCGTCCGTCGCGTTCATGAACGTAAGTTGCTGACTCGGTATAAACTCACCAGGACACTGCCCGACTTGGAGGTCGGTCCCGCGGCAAAGAAGAGGAAATTGGGAAATGGGGCGTCGTTCGCTTCACAAAACCTTCAGTCGCAACCCTCATTCACGGATGTTCTGGAGAGGCTGAAGAGGGAAGAGGGGACGAACGCGGCTGGTACGCTCTCCCAATTCAGGGAAATGAACTTGATAGCTCATGAATGGCGGTCAACAGAAACGGAGGGTGGGGCAAACAATTGGGGGCGTCCTGCCTTGGCCGACATAGATCCCAACCGAGATGCGATAAGTATGTTATGCATATATCCAATATGATACAATATGCTAAGCGCTGCTAGTATTTCAACAGATCGACGTGGAAGAAGGCGTGGACGGGAATGGTCATTTCGCTATCAGGATGTACGGAGTAACACAAGTAAGTATTACTGTTCCTCAGAATGTCTGGTTGTTAAGGTTATCGTTTAGGAAGGTCATAGTGTTATGACTGTGATTACAGATTTCCTACCGTATTTCTACATCGGGCTTCCGCGAGGATTCCAAGATGATGACATGAATTCATTTAAAGAATATTTGAACGTAAGTGTGTCGTTTTGGCTGGGGTTCGCCCACTGACTCTGAGCAGAAAATTGTCGGCGGAAATCTGGTATTGCGTGTCGAGAAAGTCTCCAAACGCACGTTATGGGGATATAAGGGAAATGACTGGGTGCCCTTCCTCAAATTGACGATAACTGACCCAAAAAGCCTACCGAAAGTCCGAGATAAGTGACTTGCACAACTCTCATCTGGAAATGGGCCTGATGGTTTTATGCCCTTTACGTCTCTTTGATCGCGCTGAATGCCATTTCAACCAATTGTTTCCAACGGAGGCTGTTCCCACTTTCGAGAGCAACATTGTCTTCACTCTCAGATTCATGATCGACACCAAGGTAACAACAGTTTGTCAACAGTCCCCCCGCTCTGTGTTGACTCGTCGCTAGGTGGTTGGTATGAATTGGATTGAGGTCCCAGCAGGTAAATACAAGTTGATTACCGGGAAGCAGAAGCGATCGCAGAGTCAGATTGAGCTACACATGAGGTACTGTGACATCACTTTAGAGTGTATTGCCCGGAACTCATGTACGCCAAAGATACGATGCTTTTATTTCGCATGCACCCGAAGGTGTTTGGTCGAAGATCGCACCCCTCAGAATTCTAAGCTTCGATATTGAATGTGCTGGCAGGAAGGGTATCTTTCCGGAGGCTCAGGAGGACCCAGTCATTCAAATAGCCAATATGGTAACAAGACATGGTGCGTAGTCTCCAAGTGCGACAAATATATTTCTAACTCTACAGCAGGGGAGGACAAACCATTCATTCGGAACATTTTTACCCTCAACTCCTGTGCAAATATCGTTGGTTCACAAGTGCTCCCCTTCAAGGATGAGGCATTAATGTTGCAATCGTGGAGAGACTTTATCGCAGAAGTTGACCCCGATGTGGTAATTGGATACAACATCGCGGGTTTCGATTTTCCGTACCTACTTGATCGAGCGAAGGCACTCAAGGTCCAGAATTTCAATTACCTCGGCCGACTAAAGAGTACGATCTTCCCTCTGATGATAACACTAATACTCATGCGCTATATCAAGACGTTAGAACGAAGGTCAAGGACACCCACTTTTCATCCAAGGCTTATGGTCAGCGAGACTCGAAGGAAACGCCTCTTGACGGCCGGCTACAGATGGATATCCTACAATTCATGCAGCGCGAGCACAAACTACGTAGTTACACGCTCAACTCCGTTTGTGCCCAGTTCCTCGGGGAGCAGAAAGAAGATGTCCATCATTCTGTGATTACGGAATTGCAGAATGGCACACCAGAATCACGGCGCCGTCTAGCGGTGTACTGTTTGAAGGTACGACTAAGGCATTTATTTAAGGAAGGGGTAGCTGATACTTGGGCAACCTAGGACGCATACCTACCACAGAGACTACTGGATAAGTTGATGTGCTTTGTAAATTATACAGAAATGGCCCGGGTAACGGGTGTACCATTCAATTACCTCCTCGCGCGTGGACAGAGTATCAAGGTACTTTCGCAGCTGTACAGGAAGGCCAACGATGAGGGCTATGTTGTTCCGGCGCTGAAGGGTGAAGGTAGGCCAAGACGACACTGGATACAGGGAGTATACTTATTTGTCCACCTGCAGGTTCAGATGAAGCGTATGAAGGAGCGACTGTCATCGAACCCAAGAGGGGCTATTATGATGTACCCATCGCAACTCTAGATTTCAGTTCGCTATATCCTTCTATCATGATGGCCCACAATCTATGTTACACAACATTGTTGGATAAAGCGACGATTGATAGGCTAAATCTTGTGAAGGGTGTTGACTACATACAGACACCTAATAATGGTATGGATTTATTGTGGAACACATTCATCCCACTAACGCCCCGTAGATCTTTTTGTGACCACGAACAAGAGAAAGGGGCTATTACCAACCATTCTTGAGGATCTTATATCTGCTCGGAAACGCGCCAAAGCCGATCTCAAGATGGAGAAAGACCCATTCAAAAAGGCTGTCTTGGATGGTCGACAGCTTGCTCTCAAAGTAACAATTGGGTTCCTTGGATATGAATTACAGAGCTAACTAAGGTGGCCATATTCTAGATTAGTGCTAATTCCGTATATGGGTTTACTGGCGCTACAATTGGTAAACTGCCTTGTCTGGCGATTTCGTCTAGTGTGACGGCCTACGGGCGCCAGATGATTGAAAAAACAAAACAGGCATGTCGACTCAGCCTTGTTCTCGAGTTTTTACTCATGGACCAGTGTAGGAAGTAGAGGGTGAATATTGTACGGCGAACGGGCACTCACACGATGCCCTCGTCATCTATGGTGACACTGACTCGGTCATGGTCAAGTTTGGGCCGAGTGACTTGGCTAAAGTCATGGCTCTTGGTACGCCCGCTGCTGACTATATGTACAGAACGATGCTGAAGCTTACTGTTGATAGGAAGTGAAGCTGCAGAGTTCGTCACGGCTAAATTCGTGAAGCCCATCAAGCTTGAATTCGAGAAGGTCTACTACCCGTACCTACTCATTAGCAAGAAGCGTTATGCCGGACTGTATTGGACTAGAATGGAGAAATATGACAAGATGGATTCTAAGGGCATTGAGGTGCGTTGGTGTCAAACAGCATTGTAGTAACTAATACAGCCCTACAGACTGTACGCCGTGATAACTGTCGACTCGTTTCGACCGTTATCGAGACAAGTCTACACAAGCTCTTGATTGACCGGGATGCTAAAGCTGCTGAGAGGTTTGTTCCTCGTTGTATTCCACCGTAACTCTGACTGAGTTCCAAACCCCAGTTATGTCAAACAAATCATCTCAGACCTGCTTCAGAACAAGATCGATATGTCCCAGCTCGTAATTACAAAAGCATTGGCCAAGACAGGTTAGCACAGGGAATGCCAGAACGATTTGCAGAACTAATCCAATAGTAGATTATGCCGGTAAACAGGCCCATGTCGAACTTGCAGAACGAATGAAGCAACGTGATGCCGGCTCTGCACCTGCACTTGGAGATCGTGTTGCCTATGTTATCATCAAAGGAATCAAAGGTACATCTCACCAATTTGAGTGTATCCTTCCCTTCCCTTTAACTTAATCATCATCTACTAGGTGCGGCGGCATACGAAAAGTCAGAGGACCCTCTCTATGTACTGGAGAACAACATTCCGATCGACACCAAGTACTACTTGGAAAACCAACTCTCGAAACCTCTAATGAGGATTTTCGAACCTATACTTGGCGACAAAGCGTCTTCGCTACGTGAGTTCCCGTTCGCCGCATTTAATGAACAACCGACTCTTATTGTTCAAATATAGTATCTGGTGACCATACGAGAACAATTCAAATCGCCACTCCCACTGTTGGTGGCCTTATGAAGTTCGCCGTTAAGACTGTTACGTGCCTAGGCTGCAAGACAGCACTGAAGGGAAATAATAGTGTTTCTAGTGAGTTACTTCTAGTCGCAGAGTGATATGTTAACATATTATGACTAGACGGAGCCGTGTGTAACAACTGCCGGCCGAGGATCTCAGAATTATATCAGAAGCAGGTAGTTTCGGCGTCAGAGCTGCAAGTACGGTTTGCGCGGCTATGGACGCAGTGCCAGAGATGTCAAGGCTCTCTGCATCAGGTACGGCTACTTATTTCTCATTCTCTGGTTGGTACGCTTATCCCTGTGATACAGGACGTTCTGTGTACAAGCAAAGATTGTCCCATATTTTACATGCGGAAGAAGGCACAGAAGGATGTGGAGGATGCAAACACAACACTGGAACGCTTCGACGAGGAACTTTGGTGATTCCAGTTTTTGACTGCAGCCTCGTAGATATCTATGACGCTCCCGCTCCCGCTACCTATGGTTCTGAATAGCATAAGCACTGTACCCCATTAGTAATATTCGATAATTTCATGTCGTGCTTAGGGCGAGGTTGTACAAACCCTAACCCCCTTGAACCTTAAATGGAAGTACTACACAGTTGCATCACGCATCCACCACAACATACCAATTCTGGAGGATCAGATTCAAGGCCACCTTCAAGATCCCCACACCACCGACAAGCACTACAGCGGTCAGCAATGGCCCCCACCAAGAAGTCTAAAGCCGCCAAGAGCACCGAGTCCATCTCTGCTAGGCTCGCCCTTGTTGTCAAGTCGGGCAAGTACAGCCTCGGCTACAAGTCTGCCCTCAAGTCGATGAGGAACGGCAAAGGTGTGTACGCTTCATTCCCTATCTCTCGGGGGCTGGAGCATGAGGCTGAGAAGGTCCCTTTGACTAATAACTGTCTTCCCTGGTCTGGTTCCGATTAGCCAAACTTGTTTTGATTGCTGGAAACTGCCCTCCTCTGCGTAAATCTGAGCTCGAGTACTATGCTATGCTCTCCAAGACCACTGTTCATCACTTTGCTGGCACCAATGTTGCTCTTGGTACTGCTGCTGGAAAGCTCTTCCGCGTCGGGTGAGTGTTGCACTTACCAATTATTGGGTTTATCTCATGTCGACCGATTTTAGTGTCATGACCGTTGTTGATCCCGGAGACTCTGATCTCCTCAACTTCGCCGAGGGCAACGCTGCTTAAATGAACCAAAATTCTTGATGGTCTTGTCCATTCAGCATATGCACGTATTCTATTCTTCTACGGTCATCCATGTGTACCACCATCAATACATGCTGCATCCGTTCCGCGGGTACTTTCCATCTGGGTGTATGACTGATTATCGTGTATTGTTACCCCTGCTTCATTGCAAGAAAAGCTCTCTGAGAGCGCGAACGGTATCTGGGGGACTGAGGACGGTATGTCCAATCGTACGGGGGTCCGCGAAGATCTCGTAGTCGTTTCCTCCCTATATCACCAAGATCAGATACGGTGGCCAAGAAAGATATGTAGTGCATCCCACTGACTGGGTAGGTCTTATCACCAAAAAAGTGAATCTCATCGAATCCTTCGTCTTCGACCCTGTTAAGTGCGAATGTCTTATCCCAGCCGTTAGGAAATACATCGAAGGAAATTTGACCGCCAATAGAAAACGTCAGGCCGTAATCAGAGAACTTTTCTTTCAGGACTTGAACAAATTTTGCGCGGTAGCCGTTTAACTGTGATCACTTGTGAATGTTGTCGTAGTCGTGATGAAGTATCCCATACCTTGTCTATCCGTTCAAACTCATTGCGTTCCTCGATACTGTATACGTCATTAACTTATATTCCTCGTTTGATCTAGGTAGGGGACTGACGTTGCATTGCGGCCAATGGGACTAACATTAATCATTCCCTTACGGAATTCCACAAAGGTTCCGCTAGAAGAGACTGACAATTTAGCGCAGTGACATGAGATCTGGCGGGGAGTTTTCACCGCTTGATGGGGATGTCCATGTCTGCAATATAATGAAGCATAAAGTTGACGAGGGCTTTGTAACGGTCTTCCCCAATAAAGTCAATAAATGACTGTGAAGGGAGCGGCTGTCCGCGTTTGAACGCTGTGAGTCCGTTCTCGAAAAAAGCATAACCAAAAGCATCGGTTACTACAACAGACGAGGCAAGGGTGCGGGAGGAATAATCGTCAGATCCAAGATTATGGATTGGGATTGTCACATAGTATTCACATACCACTACTATCGGGGGTCCCGAGCTGTTCGGAGATCTTGACAGAATCAGAGCCGCTCACAAAGCCAATGACAACTCGCTTGCGTAGCTCGCGGAGAGTCTCAAGTGTTTCTTCTGAAGCGTGCTATGCCATATGAATTAGTTTACTTCAGGGGCATGAATTCCATTCAAGGAACGGACCTGACGGGCGAGTGTGAGCGGACCATCCACGTCAAAAAGACATAGAACATTACGCGGCCTGTCTTTGAAGCTTTTGGACATTGTTGTAGACAACCGAGGAGAACGGCAACAAACACTGTCGTGGCCTCACATATAAATGACTTGTATTTCATCGCGGCTAGTCGGAGATTGCCGAGGGGTCAGTGATCGAGTCAAGATTATTCACCGGAATGACTTCAGACTTGTTCTGACAACATCCAGGTTATATATCTCACCATCGCGTACTGGACCAACAATATATCGCACTTGAGGCGACAAAGGAGCCAGCTCTAATCTGAAACATAAGAACAACAACCGGGAAGGAGCAACAGCAGAAACAATGACGACCAAGGCGCCTGCGATGGGACCATACCAAGCACACACAGGATATCACATCTATAATCTCCCTCCAGAACTCTTGGACACATTGACACTACGAACCCTACTTGCGGAGGGTCCATCACTACAGAGTACTCAACCAGCTGCTGTGAGCGAGGACGGAAAACTCCCACAGGATGTAGCCGACGGTGCCCTTGGAACAAATATTAGCGCGCGGGCCTGTACTATCTGTCTGGGCGTAACTTTTATGGACGTGGATGACCAGCGAGCACATTTTCGCTCGGATTGGCATCGCTATAACGTCAAGACGCGATTAAACGGCGGCCAATCCATTTCTGAAGAAAAGTTCAGTCATCTCATAGAAGGTTTGTCCATCCTACGCTTTATGTTTTCAAGTCAATACTAATTACATAAAAAAACCCGCAGCTTTAGATGATTCACTCTCGGGTTCAGCATCCTCGTCATCTGAAGGTGAATCCTCTGGAGGACCATCAGATGCAGTCAACACCTTGATCAACAAAACAAAACGCCATAATGCACACGTCAATTCCGCTCCCGACGATGAGAAACAGAGCCAGAAGCTTCCACATACTGCGCTTACATGGTTCCATTCATCGCAGCATCAGACACAGCTCGGTATATACAGGGCCATATTTCCTACCTACATTGACTCGGACGGGTACCTGAACGAACTCAAGGAAATGCAGCAGGGTGTACCCGAGGGGAGGACGTGGGCGATGTTCATGGTCGCTGGAGGACATTTTGCTGGCGCGGTAGTCAAGGTGGGCAGGTCAGACGAGGAGATAGCTGAGGAAGCAGTAGAGGCTACGGCTGGAAAGAAAAGGAAGCAGAAGAAGCCGAAGCCAGAAGTAGAGATTTTGAGGCACAAGACATTCCATCGCTACACAAGTGAGTTCTTATTTCAAGTGATATTCGTAGTGTCTTCTGGACTGAGACACACTCTAGCACGAAGGAAACAAGGTGGTTCGCAATCCGTCAATGATAATGCCAAAGGCCCTGCAAAGAGTGCTGGTGCTCTGCTGCGTCGGTATGGTGAGCAAGCGCTACGAGATGTGCGTGCCACTTCTCATCACTGGTGTTATACATGTCATGAATGCTAAGTATAGGATATTCGCAATCTCCTCCTTGACTGGGTCGAGGATATTAGTGCCTGCGAACGGATATGGATTCGTGCCAGCGTATCTAACCGTCGAATATTCTTCGACTTTGATGGCCCCATAGTGAAGGGTGACGACCGTCTTAGGACATTCCCTTTTCCGACGCGACGACCAGTGAGTGTTCAATCACAGTATATGACTGGCGCATTTCTTATTCGAGTCATTTCTCTACTAGACTCAATCAGAGCTCACACGTTGCCTCATCGAGCTCACTCGGCCTAAAGTCTCGCATCTGACTGAGGAGCAACTCCGCGAAGAAGACGAGGCTTACCTTGCATCTATCAAACCTAAACCCGCCCCTGTTCCCACATCGCATCCGCCTGCCCAGCCTGCCATCCCACAGAAACAGAAACCAAAACTTACAAAAGAAGAAGAGGTGCTCAAAGACAAGTGGCTTCGTGTGTTGGATATGACTTCAAGGGATCGCCTCGAGGCACTCAAGTCATTTCTGGAGCGAGGTCCCAACACAATAGGTGGCGTGAATGCGCCCATACCGGAATTTGTGAGCGTAGACTCGGGTTCTGCACTAAGAAGAGCAGGGACACTCTTACAAGCCGCTGCCATTTCTGGGAGTGAGGATGTCGTGAAATGGCTGTTAGAGGAGAAGGATGCGGATCCCACAATTCCTGTACCTTCATCAACCTACGAAGATGACAAAGATATCGGAAAGGAAGGCAATGTGGAGGAAGATGCGAAAGATACAGTTCCTTTGAAACCTGGTGGACAACGAACTGCGTATGACCTCGCCAAGACTAAAGCCATTCGTGATATCTTCCGTCGATGCGCTGCTACATACCCCGACAAGTGGGACTGGCTAGGAGCTGCGCGGGTGCCGAGTGGTTTGAGTAAGGAAATGGAGGATGAACGGGAGGAGAAGAAGAAAGTAAGGCGGAAGGGGTTGAAGGATAAGGTGAAGGAGCGAGAGAGGGAAGCAGCAGCGAAGAAGGGGGTTGCCGAGCCGGAACCAGAGCCAAAACCGGTTTCTGTACCGAAGCAGGAGAACCTGACGGGTCCTAGGAAGTTAGGTGGCGGGGCTGGTGCGAGTGATGGTGTAGCTGGGTTGACACCCGAGATGAGGGCGAGAGTGGAGAGAGAACGGCGTGCCAGAGCCGCTGAGGCGAGGCTGAAGACGCTCGATAATTCATGATTCTAATTTTTATGACGATATACATGTCAGTCCCTATTGGTAAATTTAGATGCTTTCGAATAATCAAATGTGACTTTCCTCAGGTCGGTTGCTATTGTGGCTGGTCCACCCTCGCGGCTGCGACTTGCATTATCCTGAGGATATATTGTTCGGAACCTCCTACTAGGCCGAGTAGTTGGTCAAGATGCAGTTGACATAACCTGAAATTCAGCATTGATGTGGAGTAGATTCTTGTTGTGGTTCATATGATATATTATTTGCCATATTAGGTTACTCTTTCTACTCGAGAGATGTCGATTACTCGTGATAAAACACGCTCTTGAACTGAGGCTGGAATTTCCGTACACAACTGGGAAATATTTGGCAAGCTGCTGTCCGCAAACAACGAACTGTGGGGTTTTCGGTAAGCAGGCAAGTACTCGTTGTTGGACAAGCATCGGAGATACTGACCCATCCCAATGACAAGGCGTCTTGAGTCACAGAATTATAGCCCACAACGTCCTCCGCATAAAGACCGGAAGTGACCTTGTCATCCATAAACTGGCCCCAAGGTCGTCCTCGGAAAACGCTCGTTATGCAAACCTCCCAGTAATCAGGGAGCCAGCCAGCCGCCTCCCAATCGAATATGCCACAAACGTGCCCATCTTTGGATTGAAGTCACCGTGGGTGAAGACAATAGCATGGGGAGGACGAGAAAAGAACTTTTCGGCCAATGCAACGACATCTCGAGCACGTCCCTGTGCGCCGTCAAAGTTCCCTATATATCGAACCTGCTGGTTGAATGCTGCCTGATTCGGGCTCATGGGTAAGGGAGATCCTGGTACCAGTGGCCCAGTCACGGGCCCACCATCGACACCACAGACTGCATCTCCCCAAGGACTCGCAAAGCGGCGCATTGAGGATAATATGTGTGCGAGGTCCTCTCGCACAACGTCAAGGTCGACGTGGTCCATTATTTCATCCAGTTCGGTACCAGGAAGTCGCGTTATGAGAAGTGTGATGGAAAGACAAAACTATCCTTGTAGCTGTCGGGTGGTTCGCTAAAGGAAATGTACCGAGGTGCGGGAACGCCCATGGCGCGTGCGAGGTTCATGGCTAGACCCTCCTGTTCACGAAGTCGTGGGTTCCTCTTGAGGACGAAGCCGAAGGGTAGGGGGAAGACGGATAGTTGGGGTTGGATACCTTTTATACGACAGTACCATGTTGAGAGTGGGAGAAGTAGCCATTCGTGAATATAGAAGCAGATTCTCTTTGTGAGTGGGGAAGACAAACGTCCGATTGGAGGACACGGCAAAGGAGTTTTCTGGAGGAGAGTTGGAGGGAAGAGTGACTTGATGTGGTACCTATTCATAGTACGAAGGGCGGGTACATATCACATGATCGATATTTTTCTAGCCGCTTAGTTCTTCAAGCTGATTTGAGGTAATACGATTTAATTCAATCTCTTTCGACTCCTGTGCTTGGTGTCCCGGATCGCAGTATAAACGTGCAACAGAGTTGGGTCCCAAAATGACAACAGGACGTATGTGTGCTATTAGCTCATTCAGAAGTGTGCTCAGCAATCTTTCAAATAGGACTTTCCCTTGCTCAACAACTAGCCCAACTGGAACAGCCAGCACCTGTTGGTGTGTTCTGTGTTCTGAAAATGCATTACACCATCTAATAAACGCACCTGTAATGGTTAGATTTTGACCCCGAGGATTTGACGATTCACGAACGAGGTTCCGACGATGAGGGCTATGCTATGTCGTCAGCCGCTCGGGAACACTACTTCGAAGTTGGGTATGTTATTATATTTACGTAGAGATTTGTGTACTGATCATAGAAACAA
The DNA here is from genome assembly GCA_003315915.1 of Macrolepiota dolichaula. Classification (NCBI taxonomy): domain Eukaryota; kingdom Fungi; phylum Basidiomycota; class Agaricomycetes; order Agaricales; family Agaricaceae; genus Macrolepiota; species Macrolepiota dolichaula. Next base: position 4,769 of record QFDT01008687.1, on the reverse strand, counting down.
AACACCTCCTCGGTGTTCATTTGTTTGACTATTAGGCCGAGCTCATTGCGAAAATTGCATGATAGTATCGCGGACCCCAAATATGATGGTGTAAAGACGAGTCGAAAAGAGCTGATGGAATTCTCCGATGAGGAAAGGGAGGACCAGGCGGAGGAAGGCGAAGAGGAGGATGATGCGGTCGATAGTGAAGAAGTAAGTGGTGAGGAGGACGTGGAAGGAGATGGGGGGTGGGACGACGAAGAGGTACCCTCGGATAGCGAAGAAGATAGTCAAGGTGAAGAAGGCCGCGAGAGTGTTCGAAGGAGTCCGCCTTCTACAAAGCAGGAAACAGAAGGGACTGGGCAAGCAGATGACCTCGGGAACACGCTCCAAAAAACGAGAGAGGAGGATTTGAGGAAGGGAAAGGCTGTCATGAGGCAACTAGTGAGTGACTATAGATATTGTTTGTCTAAAGTGTTCAAGAATATCTCAGAGTACCTGGGATTCACTTCTTGACGGTCGGATTCGTTTACAGAAAACGGCCACGACGGTGAACAAGATTACATCGGTATGTGTATACACCTTATTCAGCAATACTCCATACCTAAGATGTTGCATAGTCGAGTTCACGGAGCGTATTAGAATCGCCAGAATGCCAGGAAGATCTACAAAAATATCTCGAAGAGTCAATTCTCTTAGCCGAGGATCTATTTGAACTGCAGGAGGTCGGTCACCGCGTTTGCATGTCGTCCAGCTTCTTGATCATCGTTGCTACCCAGACTATCCTCACTATGAACGAAGTTGTGACACCGCCACCACGGAAAAAGCGACGAATCCAAGAGGAAGACGATATTAAAAAATACACTACATACTTTATCGAAGCGAGTACGAGTACTGCCCAACTGGAGCGAGCGTGAGTTCTTGGGGACTGCCCTCCTACCCGGAATTGACCAGTTTGTAGCATTCATCCGTGGCTCGTGCAAACCCTCGCAAAATGGTCAGCCAAAATTCAAGCTGTGGCACCCTCAGTGCTATTACCATCGAACCGCAATGCGTTCCTTAAAAACTCTCAGCAGGTCAAGTCTGCTGTTCAGCTAGTCGACGAAGCGCTGCTAGATCGCTCACGCCTACTAGCAAAGACTCAATTATTACGCGGCACAGCTAGGAATGAAACTACGGATGCGAAAGAGGAGAATCCGGAGGTATTCGATGATACAGACTTCTACCAGCAGATGCTGCGTGATGTTATTGAGACTCGTGGGGATGGAGATGGAGCAGATGATTGGATGGTGCTGCAGCGAGAGAGGAAGGCTAAAAAGAAAGTTGACACCAAGGCAAGCAAAGGAAGAAAGTTGCGGTGTGTGCTTTTCGGGGCCTCTTGTGAAAGTTGGCTGACGTGTAGTGACAGATACGAGGTGCACGAAAAGCTTCAAAATTTCATGGTTCCGGTGCCAGTGGTCGGTGCATGGCATGAGGAACAGGTTGACGAGCTATTCGCATCATTGCTCGGGAAAGGGTTTGAAGGCCCTCCTGGAGATGAGACTGGCACGCTGGAGCTAGAAAAAACGAAGGCTGTCGATGAGGCCGTCCGAGGTGGATTCCGGGTCTTTGGGTAGAGATTTTGTAGAATACAGACACCAACTGTAAATATTTGAATATTTACGTGGAGATCAGGCACGGAGGAACAAGACCAAATATTGAATATCCATGTGAAGCCCATTACGCACTGTGGTACTCCGACCCAACATCGACACCGTCCTTCTTTACCGTCACCGACGTCGCGTACGGCTACAACTGACCAAGCAGTAACATCGCGAAGCGCAGCTTAGTAACAACACTACAATCCGCAGTCAGAATCAAACCTCGGACGCTCCTCGCTTTGAGACACTCCACCATGGATACTTTCGAGGATGAGAACCCCTTCAACGATGCTAGTCACCCACATTCGGAGGCATCTTCAACTTCGGGCGTCGTACTATTCGAGCCGCCTTCCAGCCAACTCTCTCCAAGTTCGCCCAGGTCGCAATCTCAGCCATTCCCCTCGCCTGGAAGTCACAGAACGGAACAAACCAATGACAGGACGAACTTCTGCTGTGCTACAGACAGGATTCTGCACTCTGGAGAGGATGTGGAGGTCGTGGTGCGTCATATGAACATCATCAAAGGCACCCTGTCTAATCGCAGTGCCAGATAACGGACGCGCAGAAGACGTCCGTCAACTCCAATTCACCGTATATTGTCTATGTCATCAGGACAGGAGTATGTGCTCCACTCGAGTCGCAGAAATAGAACGAATTTGACATAGTATCTAGAATGCGGAAGCCAGGCATCGCTACTCCGAATTCGAGTCTTTTCGACAGAGTATGATGAAGCTGTACCCGACATTGATTATACCACCTATCCCTTCTAAGAATACAATCGGAGATTATGCCGTCAAGCAGGCCAAAGCGAAAGAGGATGCAGCGATGATTGCACGACGGAAACGGATGTTACAGACGTTCCTGAACCGCATTGCGCGGCACCCTATACTCTCAAACGAACATGTGTTCCACCGTTTCCTGGACGGAGAGGTGTCATGGGTGCGTACGGCAATCATTCAGCGAAGCAATGTCACTTAAAGCTCCTGGCATCAGACGGAAGTTTTAAATTCACCACCTCTTACACTCTTACCAAAGAACATTCTCAAGGCACCCTCGCACAACCCAACGGATCAGAATGCGTCTCCAGCTTACAACGTCCTTCCAAATCCCTCGGCAGCTCATCCTCTACGCAACCCTGACCAAAGGTTCCTCGATTCGGAACTATTCACCCATAAATTCGCGAATCATCTCAGTGGTCCAATGGAGAAGGTCACTCGAAGGGTGATCAAACGCTGGACAGGTATCCTAGGATCTTTCATAAGCGAAGTGAAACACATGCTGATTCTTTCGGGCAGACTACGCTCAGGATCATGCTGATCTAGGTGCAGCGCTGAATGGATTCAGCCTTAATGAATCAGGGCCGCTCTCCGCCGCCATTGAGAAGACGGGACAAGCTGCTGACGCCACATACATGTCCACGACGAAACTAGTGAGTTATACGACACCACCGCCTTATTCCCCTATACCGTGGCTCAACCACTCGTAACAGCTGCAAGAGTTGGAACAAAATTGGGCGGAGCCGTCGCACGAGTATTCCCAGTTCGCATCTATCATCAAAAAATTACTAGCATATCGACATCAGAAGCATGTGCAATACGAGATGACACAGGATGCTCTTGCAAACAAACGGGAGTCACTAGATGAATTAGAGAAAAGTGAACGAGAAGCGAAACGCCTGGAAGAAGCACTCGGTCGTGGAAGGTCGACTGCACAGTCTGATCACCAAATCCAACCACAGACAACATCTAGCCATTCAAGTCCGGAGAACGTGGGAGGGGAAGAAGAGAATAATGAAACCAACGAGGAGCGTGCACAGGCGAATTCTTGGCCAGCGGCCTTACCCCCCCATCCAGGACCTAGTGCTATCCGGCGGAGGTCGCGAGCCCCAGGCATGGGTCTTCTGAATGCCCTTAGCTATACCCTACATGGCATGATGGACGTGGACCCGGAAACTGCACGCCGTAATGGGATTACGAAGACGAGAGAGAATATATCACAGGTCCGTGGCGGAGCCCGAGATTTGAGTCTGAACTTTTCTGACTAGCCTCTACCCTAGTTGGAAGACGCCCTCCATCTGTCGACTCAAGATCTGAAGTACTCAAGTTCCACGATCCAAGCTGACCTGGACAGATTCCAAAGACAAAAAGTAGCAGATTTACGAGAAATGGCGATCAATATGGCACAAAGCCACCGCGAGTGGTGTAAGAAGGTTCGCTCAGTCCTCTCCGCTACACGCATCCCCAATATATGGTAATCCTACTTTCTATCGGACAGAATCTGGAAGCCTGGGAGGACGCAAAGAAGGAGATTGGCGCTATACCGGACCACCCGAATAGATTGCCCGTCGCTCCTGTGAGTGGAAATAATAGTGGGTCTCACGATACGCCACCTGGTGCTGTTGCTGGTCCCTCAGGGACGAACCGAAGGGACTCAGTTGCCACCATTAATGGCCGTTAATCCCTGGTTCTTCTCACCTTCTCGGATACACCTTTTTTTTTTACATGGACACGTCACTTTCACTACTTTCGAGTAGATCCATTCCTACATTAATGGGTTTCTGAGCTCGTGAACCATCGGCGGCGGAGTTGGATCGGGCAAGCTCCTTTGATTGATTTACTTTGGGTTTGAGTGAAATCTGTCGAGTATGGTCGTGTGCGTGTGCATGTACATGTTGAAGGATTGGTATTTCACGGACTCGCTTGCTGGCGAGTCGATTGGATGTGAATGTTGGTGCTCATTTGAAACGAATTTATGCATATGGGGAAAGGATCATCTAGTCATGAGTTCACGCACGATGGAACTGCCTGCACCTACAAACGGGTGTAGATTACGGAATAAACTCAGTGACGGTTCGAGGGAGTTCTGGTCCTGTTGCGCGGCCTCTGAAATGAGATTTTGAGAAATCGCAGCAAAAGCATACGTCAGGAAAGCAGTAAGCAATACAATTTGGACCTGACAAGGACCTGAGAACGTCAGCGCGTCGATCTTGAACTACCCTGACGTGTTTCGCCATTAGACACATTTTAGAATTTTGTCAACGAATCAGGTGTCACGTACATTATTATGTACTACTTTCTCGACTAGTCGTTTCACGGGCCACCTTAGACTCGATTTGATCCACAGCACTGCGTGTCCAAGTCGAATCAGATA
>QFDT01008686.1:0-17083 GCA_003315915.1 Macrolepiota dolichaula | reverse complement strand
ACTCAGCAAGGCTACACCTTCGAATCAGACGGAGAAGAACCAAATAACCAGCAAGAAGGACAGGAGTATGAGTACGAAGATGACGTACAACAACAACAACAAGAAAACCCTCAACAACAACAGGAAAGCCCACTACAGTATTCATTCCAACAAGGAATCCTCGACTGGAACAACAACCCAATGTCAACCTTCACTACCACATTACCCGTCCAAAACGCCACCACATCCAACACGCCACCACCATATATTTCAGGAGCAATCCAAACCCTCGCTAGCAATGTATTTGGAGGATCCTACCCCCTACCAAATCCCGGACCTATTCCAAACCCAGGAGGAAATCCAGGAGGAAACCCAGGAGGAAATCCACCGCCTGGACCACCAGGAGGACTACCACCTCAAATTCCTAATCCGCCAGCCAACCCAGCACCAATGCCTACGCACTCCAGTGCAAAATATGATCCACCTGAGAAATTTGATGGAAACCGAAGGAACTATCAACAATGGAAAGAGGATTGTGGACTTTACATCCTCGCACATCCCGACAAGTTCAACACTGATCACAACGCAATCTTGTTCATGCTCTATCATATGGGAGGAACAGCTGAACCATGGAGAACCGAGTATATACAAAACCATAACACCCAGAGAACGCTCGATCTCGGAACCACCGAAAACTTTTTACAACAACTTGACCAAGCATTCCAACCCTACAATTATATGCAGGACGCCATCAGACGCCTTCGACAGCTCAAACAAAACGGCAAATCCATTGACCAATTCATATCAGAATTCAAAACTCTGGCCCATTGCACAGGTGTCACGGGACACAACACACTTATCGAGATCTTCAAAGAAGGTCTTGACTACAATATCGCGATCAAAACCATTGCCAAAGGCCCCGGAGGAACCATTGATGAATGGATTAACTCTGCAAGAGGAGCAGCAGAAGTTGTCCGAATGGAGAACAACTATCGTAACTGATTTGGCAAGAGAAACTCCAATAGAATGGTTCCAACGAAATGGAACAATTACAACTCAAACCGGTCGCAATCCAAATCAAACTATCGCAATCCAGACGCTATGGACATTGATCTGCTCGAAGCGCAGATTAGCAACCTCGTGATCAGCGAAAGGCATCAAGAATCTGATCCTGAAGATCAGGAAGAGGACGAAGAAGAAGCTATCAATGAGCTGGTCCAACAAGGAGTTGCAAGAGTACTCGACGAAATTCTCACAACAGAGCAGAAGAAATCGATTCGAAAATGCTTTGAATGCAACCAAACCGGTCACTTTGCCAAGAACTGTCCAAACAAGAAACGAACTTGTTACACAAACTTACCCCGACACCAACAGGCGAAGACATACAATCGCAATAAGCCACCCGTATCCCCTAAAGTACCTCGCGACCTACAACAACAGAATCAACGACAACACAGCTTCACACGCATTCAAGAGATTATAGAAAATCTACCAACCAACGAAGAAGTAGCTGAAGTATACACTGAATTCTCTAATCGAACCGAACCGATTGCAAGAGAGATTCAGGATTTTGCCTCAGACAACTAGCCTCCACGTCTAGATCGTCAAACAAGGACTCAGGTGCACACACAGACTCTTTAAATAGCGAACAAGGACGCTCTTCTTTTTCTTCTCAGCGAAACAAGGATGCTATTCCTATTTCTGAACTACTCCTATCCCCTCATCAATTGAACACTTTATATTGTCCTATTACCGTGCACACACCTGAGAAAACCGTGGAAGACTTAGCCCTCATCGATTCCGGAGCAGGAGGAGATTTCATTGACACCACTCTAGTTGACAAATGGAAATTGACGAAGAAGTTACTACCGTGACCCCAGACAGTCAAGAATGCCGATGGATCTCTAAACAAAAACGGTACCATCACCCACTATTCCACTATCGAACTTACCATCTATGGATGCAAAATTCAAACCGATCTCAAAATCACCAACCTAGGACGACCGCGAATTATCCTAGGAATACCCTGGCTTACCAATTGCAACCCAGACATTAATTGGGCAAGATGATCACTATCCTGGAGGAAAATAACCAGTAATACAAAACTTTCATCCCTCATCGATTCCACCAACCTCGACAAAATCTACTTGAACGAAGTATATTTCAATGAAGAAGACTTTCTCGAAATCAACGCCAAAACCTCAACCTCACAAACTCTCGCTCAAGAACACGGTACGAAGAAAGAATCCGATCCAAAGAAAGTCGTTCCACCCCCATTCCACAATTATCTCGATCTCTTCGATGAAAAGAAAAGCGAACGCATGCCACCACAACGACCATGGGATCACAAAATCGAGATGAAACCAGGCTTTGAACCAAAAGCCTTCCGATCATACAAGTTATCACTAGCCGAAGAAAAGGAGCTAGATAAATTTCTAGAAGAGAACCTATGCAAAGGATACATCCGAGAATCAAAATCTCAAATGGCTTCACCATTTTTCTTTGTATCAAAGAAAGACGGACGACTTCGACCTTGCCAAGATTATCGATACCTCAACAAACACACTATCAAAAACGCCTACCCAATTCCCTCAATCCAAATGATCCTAGACAAACTCAAAGGATCGAAATACTTCACCGCCCTCGATGTTCGACTTGGTTATAACAATATTCATATAGCTGAAGGAGATGAATGGAAAGGAGCCTTCAGAACACACCGAGGATTATACGAACCAACTGTCATGTTCTTTGGAATGTGCAACAGTCCAGCAACATTCCAATCAATGATGAACTTGATATTTGCTGACCTTATCCTCGCCAACAAAATCATGGTGTATATGGACGACATCCTCATTCATGCCAAAACCAAAGAAGAACTTCGACAAATCACCCGAGAAGTTTTTCGAATTCTCCACAAACACGACCTCTATCTTAAACCCGAGAAATGCGAATTCGAAAAGGAAGAATTACCTTACCTCGGATTCATTATATCCCACGACCGAGTGCAAATGGACCCCGTCAAGCTCAAAGGAATATCCGACTGGCCAATACCACGAACAGTACGAGACGTACGAAAGTTTGTAGGATTCTGCAACTTCTATAGAAAATTCATTTGACACTACGCCACACTTGCTGCACCACTCAATGCGCTTCTAAAGAAATCAACCGCCTTTCAATGGACCACCAAAGCCAATAAAGCCTTTAACCTTCTTAAACAACAATTCCTCCAGAAACCCATCCTTCTCACCCCCGACCCATCAAAACCGTTCGAAATCCAAGTAGACGCATCACAATACACAACCGGAGGAGTACTCCTACAACGAGATGCAAACGGAGATTTACATCCATGTTTTTACCATTCCAAAAGCCTTTCACCAACTGAGCAGCGTTACCATAATTTGGAACAAGAATTCCTCGCCATCATCTGAACGCTGCAAGAATGGAGACACTATATCAACGGATCACCATTCGAAACGGTCATCTGGACTGACCATGACAATATCGTTCACTGGGCTGAACCAGCCAAACTCTCAAGACGAGTTACAAGATGGTCTGCACTCATCAGTGCTCACAAAGTCATCTTGCGTCATATAGCAGGAGTAAAGAACGGAGCCGCAGACGCACTATCGAGACGACCAGATCACTTCAAAAATAAAGCCGAAGAAGTTCCACAAGCCGCCATTCCGGCTCATTTATTCAACCTAAAAACCTTCCCGATAACCCCCAAACTCCCGAAGGAACAGGAACAAGAAACAAACATCATCACTACCAACAAACTACTGGAAGACGCCAAACTAGATGACCATGGACGTTTTCAATTACCAGTGGACTCCGCGCTTAAGAAGCGCTTATTGCAGAGAGTACATGATGCCTCTTCTGCAGGACACCCCGGAGTCAGTGAAACACTACGCAAACTGGAAGAATATGTAACGTGGCCAGGAATGCGATCCTACGTTCGTAACTACGTCAAAGGATGCCCAACCTGCCAACAATACAAGATTAACAGAAGACCATTCAAACCACCACTTCAACCGATACCTGGACCACGATCCATTTGACCATTTGCTCAAATCGCTATGGATCTCATCACAGACCTCCCGGAAGTAAATGGCTTCGATGCTATTTTATCCGTGGTGGACCACGGTCTTACGAAAGGGATAATACTATGCCCAATGAAAAAGACTTCCACTGCCGACGACATTGCCGAACTATTAATAGATAAACTCTTCACAAGATTTGGCCTACCCGACAAAGTCATCTCAGATAGGGACCCACGCTTCGCTGCTAAATTGCTACAAGCTTTGTGGAAGAAACTCGACATTAACCACGCCATGTCTACCGCCTTCCACCCTCAAACCGACAGCACCACTAAACGCTTCAATCAAGAAATCGAAATGTATATTGCAGCCTATTGCGCAAACAACATTCTCGATTGGCCCAGTAAACTTCCTCTCATTGAACATGCTCATAACTCCAAACTCCATTCTGGAAGACAACACACCCCTTTCGAATTGATGTACAGACATCCGCTCAAAGCCTTTCTGATGGAACTTGAACCCACAAATAACCCAACAACCGAAAATAGATTGGAATGGATTACCAACATACGGGAAGCTGCACGGAATGCCCACGAATCCGCCAGACAAATCATGACCAAAAGAATCAAGAACCCACTTCCAAAAATAACCCCAGGACAAAAGGTCTGGTTAGACGCAAGAAACCTTCGAGTAAAAGGAACACCAAAGAAACTATCCGCAAAACGACTCGGCCCTTTCAAAGTACTACGTCAGACAAGTCCAGTCAACTACGAATTAGCACTCCCAAAGACTTGGAAGATTCACCCAAAATTCCATGTTGGATACCTATGGCCAGTAGAAGAAAACGAGATCTACGGCAAGCATTTCACTGAACCACCACCTGACCTCGTAAACGGAGAAGAAGAATGGGAAGTAGAAGCTATTGTTAACCACAGGAAGACCAGACACGGAAAGACGGAGTTCCTCGTCCACTGGAAAGGATATCCCGAATCAGAAAGAACCTGGCAGAACGCTTCCGATCTAGGAAATGCAAAGAACATCCTCAACGCCTATAAAAGACGACATAAGCTCCACTAAAACCCTAACAAATGCCTTCAAACGTTACCTCTCCTGCCACCGCTACTCCCTCACACTCCATTCTCAATGAATCCTCAAACTCCTCTTCCTCTACCAACACTCCCTCCCAATACAGTATGGGGCAACCACCCGACGCAGGAGCTCTCCAACAGCTCCTGGAACCTATTGCTGAACAAGACGAACGACAAACCGATCAGGAGGATCATTCCTCCAGGGAAGACCCCTACCGAAATGCACCTCCCTTCATTCGAACCCGATTATTATTCGAACAACCCTTTGCCGACTTACGGACCACTTTTATCCGCAACCCTGAAGCTATTGCCCTCCTCGACGCATTCCAGACGAACTGGTCTGCTACGCTATCTTTGGAACAGCAAATACGCGAATGTATGGATACCCTCAAGTCCACTCTCGAGGAATTTTGCCGATTTAATCCAACAACAATGCAAATCAAAATTCTCAAAGCCGCAATTAACACCCTTCAACATTTCAGAGAGGATCCAGCTTTTGACGAGCGCTCTCAGATTGGACTCAGACTTGGAAACACTAATGACCAGCAGGAAACACAACACCCTCGACAAACCCTTGATGTTCCCATTCAATCTTCTAGGATGGATAGATCTGCTAGGAGACGAGTTCGATTTAATGGAGATGTACATAGCGGACTACGACGACCAGGTCCTCAACGAGCCGTCCGTTTTTGCAAACCGCAGATACGGACTACCACAGATTCATCTGCACGATGCTTGGAGTGTGACACAGTGGGTCATTGCGCAGACCAATGCGAAGGCTACTACTGTCATTTTTGCGGTTGGATCGCTCCACAACACTTCGAAAAATATTGCCTACTCAATGACAACCGCTCTCGTCCACCCCTTCCCTACACCATCAACCTCAGAGACCGCCTCGCACAATCCGATGGACCACTCGGACAAGAACCCCTCTCCACATTCCTCTATGGAGTCCCTCCTGCACGCCGACAATGCCTTAGAATTCTCATTACCGGCCACGACTCCCCTCTCCAACGAGTGGCTTCTCCATCCAGAAACCACACCATTTCTACTTCCAGACGCTCTGAAACTCTCCAAAATGGAGCCACCTCCCAATCCACCTCGTCCGCGGAACTTAACCAAAGCTCTAATGAAACTCACCCACCTTCTTGCACCAGGAGTGCAACCCAAGAAGAAACTCGTAACGAAACTCGCCGACCTCACTTCCACCCACCTGTACGACCACAACGATGATGCCAATATCCCCGCTCCCAATCAAGAACAATTGACGACCCGCAAGATGCATACGGGCTCGAGTATGACGACCCCTATGACGACATCGCCTGGTACAACATCACAGGCAGTCCCAACTGTCTCGACAATTAATCTTGATGAGGACATCAAGTCTTATGAAGAGGACAATGTTATGAATATTATTTTTGATTCCTTCGACATCCTCACAGACGTGATGGTAGTCGATGCACAATGGGAAGACTGGGAGTTTCACGACGAAGAAGAACTTAACTTGGAGTAAACGGACGAACAATACCGGTGTAGAAGAACAGCTAAATTTGGAGATTTTGGACTCTTTGGAGCATGGACTCCCGCCTTTCCTTTTACTTCCATTCTTCCGCTTCTATACTATGTTTAGCTACGGACCTCCACCGCTCCCCATCCTATGTTTAGATACGGACTTCCGTTTCATCTTTCCTTCTTACGAACTACCACCTTTTCGATAGCTTGTACAATACACGTTAAATAGCAAGCTTGTAAGTAGGTAGTTCCCCAATTCGAATCTTAGCGTTGTTGCTACTAGACAGCATTCTCTCTTCGCTCCTAGTGTTGAGTTCTTTGAGCCTTAACAAGGCAAGAACCACCTGGTGTTCTCCCTTCATCTCTAGACGTTGTCTAAGGTAATTGACATCATCTCGGCTGTGACTTCAAGTCAGGTAGACTTGTCACTCTTGCCGTTTCTGCTGTCCTATCCGACCACAGCAAGGTCCTACGAAGAGGACCAGAAGCGTTGGATCCGTTGGGAGATCTAGCTAGCCTCGTAATGTCCAGTACAGGATTAACGTGCACTGCTGGACAAGAGCTCTGGCAAAATCCTAACACCACCATGGATCAAGTGTGGGTCTCAGATGATCTATCTCTAGATTCATCTGGTAGAACCTTATCTAGTGCAGATATAGACTACACAGATATAGCTCTTATGTGACGAGTGGAGATATCAACTCAACAAATCTCTCCGTCATTACATCAAGAAGACCTTTGTCTTGCTTGACTCTACTTGGCGCTTACCTCGCTCTCTAGTCTGGGACTATGGATCGACTGGTAGTACTGCTGAGGTGACTTCTCAGCGGCCCATCTTCTGGCACGGCTTTGGACTAGGTCTGAGCATAATGTTAGGAACCTGTCTGAAGATCTTCTGGACGACCTCCGCTGTCTGTTAAGCTTTCCCCATAGCAACAGGATCTCGGCTCCTGCGCCACCATTCAGCCACAGCACTCCGTTGGTCTGATATCACCTCTCCACTCTCCTGTGTCCTTATCCCCTCGGACTTCCACCCTCTCGGTTACTCGGGCATCTCGGTCGCCGTTCCTCCGGCGACCTCAGCTATTCGGTTTTCTCTTAGTTCCTGGACTTTCCGTATTCATCTTATCTGTTATCTGATCTTTGTATCTCCTCCGTTCCTCCGAGTTTCCTCCGTAGCTTACTCATTCGCTCCGCATCCACATGATTGCTACAACTTCTTATTCCTTTGTCTTCCTTTGTCCTCCTTTGTCTTCCTTTGTCTCTATATGTTCCTTTGTTCACTATCCTATGTAGTATGTCATTAGTAGACCTTATGATTAGTACTACTCTCTTATCCGCTGCAGTATATAAACCTAGTCTACTACGTTTGTATTCTCCAGTCTGATAATTGACTTAGATTTCCTCCTCTAACTTGTGTCCAATCCCTCCGTCTGTCCGCCTCTGTCTTTGGACACTTCCAGTCTTTCTCCCTCTCCGTCTTCCCTCCCTCCGTCTTTGGACGACCCTCCGCCTTTGGGCGTTCTCCGTCCTTGGTTCTCAAGTGAGACCATTGCGATACCGAGAGGGGCGCAACACATAAGTTGAAGCCAAGGTCTCGCCCCCTCCGCTCCGTCTCCGACGTCCACTCCGACGTCCGGTGTTTGAGTCTTAACACATAACATGGACTGACAGAGTGCTGTGGCTGAATGGTGGCGCAGAAGCCGAGGATCCTGTTGCTATGGGGAAAGCTTAACGGACAGCGGAGGTTGTCTGGAAGATCTTCGGACAGGTTCCTAACACTGGCAACCTGACTTCTGTATCACCCCCTGACTGGTTCAATGTAGTTGGGGACATCATGGTGCTAAGCACATCTCTGATTCAGTAAGTGCTCATTTACATTTGCATATGATGCTGTCTTGGTAATACATAATATTCAACAATTTATTCATATTGGCTGTCATGGATCACTAGTATACCTCAGGAGTGGTAGCCAGTTCATTTGGTCCCAATTATCTCAGGATTGAATTCTGCTAATGTAGCCTCACTGTCCTTCTGGTAAGTGGCAAAAACCTACAAATAACATGTCAGCAAACCTAGATCCCAATGACCTGATGACAATCCTATAACTTACTCCAAAATAGTACACAAACAACCTCTTCACCTCGATAACCCTTCCATATATGTCTGCCTTTAGGTCACCATGGACAAATAGATAGCATGCACATTGCTGCAAATTGTTGTCATTTGTTGGGTCCTCAAATATATTCCTGACATGAGCACAGGACCAGGTATTGATCACAGATTGGTTGTTTGAGCACTGCAGAGTGAGGTCACGGACGTTATCATATATAGCACCTAAACCAAGATTAATGCCTTGTGCCAATATGTAACATCATTGACATACGCCGGGCCCACAGAGGGAGCTGAAGTCTGGAACAGTGATGGTATCAACAAAACAATAGAGAGTTTGAGGGCTTCACACACGGTGTAAAATTTTCATGCACCCACTCTTCGACTTCTGCCGCGCTCACAGGCCAGTCCAAGGCCGAGAAAAGGCTGTTGATAGCAGAGGTTCTTCCTCCAGGTCTTGAATTCGGAACAACTGTTTGGTCACCATTAAACTCGACGCCAAAGGCCCTCTTGAATTCACCCTTCATGTATTCAAACAACCATTTGTTTAGTTCAATTATGTCAGTGGGACCAACATTGTCATCGTTGGTAATGTGAAGCTGATTGATCAGAAGCCTGAAGAGGTCCCTTGTTGCGATGTGAACTGGATCTTTGAGTTCATAAACTACCTAATGAAGTCAAGTGTCACAAGGAGAACTGAGGTGGTTAAAATTCACACACCATTATAGGGAACATCCAGGTAATTGAAATTGTTTGTCCATTTGAGAGTGTCTTGGCATCAAACCAGACCAGTATGAGACCGGTTTGGCGTAGGGGGTTGGCCGCAGGATGATCTGGGTGGTAAAACACGTCCATACAGTGGGTCGTCCATGCTCCAATAGTGCTTATGCTGATCAATTTCCGGTAAGTATTGGTCATCTCTTTCCTAATTTGATCTAGTGACGGGTTGATTAGGTGCGTCAAGAAGTGCTCATGGACAGGCATACCACCGTATATATGAACCAGGACATTCAGACGACTTTATGCAATAGACCAATCAATCCTCGATTTCAGTTTCAGAGAAGAAGAACTTACTTCATGAAATTCTTGACAAAATAGGAGAGGTCATCGCCAACCCTGTAGTCAGGTATCAAGCTGAGGACACTGTTGAAAGCGAGAACTGCAGGTGGAACATCCTGAGCACGGAGAGAGTTGGGAGGAACGTCTCTGTATTTGTAGCCAAAGGTAGAAGCGAACTCTTCAGACATGTACGGTTTCAGAAGATTATTCAATTCATCAGTGGAGGTTGGCTTTGTATCACCCTATTGAATGTCTATGAGAATGTTCATTGTATGAGGTTTGGGGGGGTTTACTGTGAGCTTGGCGGCAGCTTCATATGACACTTGCACCATTCTTTCACGTTCCAATGAGTCACCCATGGTATATGTGGTGGAGAAGTAGGAGGCAGCAAATAAGTAGTGGTGGTTATCGGAGACGAGATGCTCTTCTTTGCGTCTTGCATTGGTTATATAAGTAATCAGCATCAATGTATATCTATACTACATCCATCAATGGAATGGTATAGGGACCGAAAATCTTTTCAAAGCATGTGCAAGTTCATTGCAGCTGTCAATAAGATATCAACTGTTGATGGGGTAAATATATCTTATCGGGTGTGAGTTTGGATGCGTTTTTAGATAATTCTCCCTCCGTGTTCTCAACTGACCTCCATGAGATTTGACAGGACCCTCGCCGTATACCATACCGAGAGCCTCTTAAGGAACATAACTACCCTACTTCAGGAATTATCACAATCATTCGAGGGTGGTGTTAGCCACAATACTCTCCATTCTCCCGATGACCACAGGCATCAAAGTCTATGCAAAGATGGAACCTCGTGATGAAGTTTCTCGACATTCTTTGCCCGAGTTTGGAATGTTCTCTTCCATGATCTTTATCAGATGACAGGAATTGCTACAGAGAATAATGAATGCTCCCATTGTTGGAACTGACCTACCCCCACAGATCCTCCCTACCAAAACCCAGTAACACCATGTGTTCTCTTCTATCCTCGGTGGTTAACATAAGAACCCCCTTTACTTTCACTTTTTCTTCCCACCACCTCTCCTTCTCTTCTTCCTTCACACCCATCCCTGGTCATGCACTCACATGGAAGTCGGATAATTTCTCGTTGATATCCGAACTTGACTTCGCAAATTTATCCAATCAAGGGCTTTTCTGAGCATTGATGTTCTTCTAATGGCTCATGACTTGGCATCAGAGCAGATTGCTGTGGAATTACTCATCGACGGAATACGATGCCCACGCAAAGCAGATCTCATGTATTTGGTGGTATGTTTCAGTAACATTTTTCTTTGCTTGACTAGAGATCTTGAATGGTGGGAAACACTTCCGAGTATCAAAACGTTCTGAAACAGGAAGATGGCTGTAAACAACAGAATAGGTAATCCAAAAGAGAAACACCAGAGATGTAATGATTGAGGTCGTCGCCACTTCCAAACATCTCAATTCTTCTATGCAACAGAATGTGCTGCCGGAGGCGACAATACCTTGGTATTGACCAAACTCAGAAATACATGGGACAGGACAGTAGAGCTCTTCTACAGGAGTTGATTTCATGTCGCCCTATCACTGTTTTTGAAGCCAACTACCGTGGGATGTCCAACGAGGCATAATGTGAATAAATGAGGCATCCTGTACCATTTATTCTCGTGTTATAAGTGTTTATGTATGTGGAGTATCTCTCTTTGATTCAATACACATCACTTCAGCAGAACTATTGTGGTTGTCCTTGACTCTCTCGCTAGCCCATGCTGTCATCTTCTAATAAATTTATTTATACATTATCATTTTCAAATCCCCCCCACTCCCTCTTTGGCTGATCCCCAGTCAAAAGTGTATATGTTGAGGTCTATTTATGCATGTTCCCATCTGTTCCTTGATCGCAACAGATGGGAACAGCATTCATATGATCTTAACATAAATTTTGGGATTTTGGTCTGCTCGCGTCAATTTAAATGCGTCAAGACATGTTCAAAGCCCAGGCTCAGATGTGTTCATATGCATTCAATTCTATCATACACATCTCAACATATGAACTATAAACAGTATTTATTTACAAATATAAACAAGGTGTCGCAAGAGAGGGCGAACACCCAACATGTCAAAAATCTCTCTACATGATATTAGTAAGCATTCTCATGCAGAAGTAGAATCCACATACAAAAAAGGTCAAAACTTGTGAGCTGTCTGCTTGGCGAGTTTGGTTGCCGCATTTACTTGGTACTGTAGATAGTGTGTCAATTATAACTCTAGAAAAAGGTCAGATGGCTTACCACAGCTTCGATATATGGCTGTTGAAATAATATTGAGTAAAAATGAAATATAGCTGCGTATGTAGCTTACTGAGCATTCCTTGGAACTCAAACCGATCCAGTATGTGATAAACTGCTCGGCACTGCCCCCAGGATGACTTGCAGCCCATGACATGCCGCAAATTGCCCTTTGTTCAGAATTCAGATTGAATAATGACGAAACTAAAAGAAATTAGACCACATACTCAGAGTCATGACTCTTGGACCAAGGATTGTACTTCTTGCTTGTATCCCTGAGTCGGGCCGCAATGCAGGTTGTTCAATTATATACCCTGGGCTCGTTTGCGGCTCGACAAAGATGAGGCCCAGCTGATGCACCGCCAGAGCCCTGAGACAGAAGGTTGTCACTCGTTGTCACTTGTGGTGCAAGGTCACTGAGGAGATGAGGAGTTGAGATCAAGGGAGCCTGCGTAGAACCAGCTGCTTCCTGGCTGGCATTGAACAATATGCCAGGACCTTGAGACAGGTCGGAAGCAACTGTCCCATACTGCAAGTCAGCAAAGAAGATGAATGTTATGGAACCTCGTACCATTATCCACCACCGGTGTAACAAGAGATGCAGCTGAAGCAACAAATTGATTGGCTGACAAAAGTTTTAATTTGATTTTTGGCTTGGGTCCATTGGACATAGTTGGGGCAGCCACTTCCTGTGCGGAAGAAGCCGCTGCTGGGGTGTGCAACATTCGAAAGTTGAGTTTGATAGAGGGACCTTGGAATGAGGGAGCATGGACCTTCCGCTGTCGTGGTTGTAGAGTATTTGTAAGGGGTGACTCAATAGGAGTCCTCTTGGGAGGTGACTCAATGAGAGTCTGAGCAGGAAACGAATGAGTGGGGGTCTGGATAGAGATTGACTGAGCAGGAGTCTGGGTAAAAAATGATTCAGTGGGGGTCTGGGTCAAGAAAGACTCAGTGGAGGTTTGGGTAGAGACCAACTGAGCGGAAGTCTGAGCAGGAAACGACTCAACAGGAGTCTGGGTAGAGAGTGACTCAGCAGGAGTCCGGATTAAGAATGATTTGGTGGGAGTTTGGGTAGAGAAGGATTCAGTGGGAGTTTGGGTAGAGAATGACTCAATGGGAGTCTGGGTCGAGAGTGACTGAGCAGGGGTCTGGCTGGGGCACAACTCAACAGGGGTCTGGATAGGGTATGACTCAACAGGAGTCTGGATTGAGAGTGACTGAGTGGGGGTCTGGGTCAAGATTGACTCAACAGGAGTCTGGGTAGGCATTCTCGAAGGCAATTCCATGGACGTCTCGGTAGGTGGTTGCTGGGAGGGCTCAGCTGAAGTTTTGACAGGTGTTGGTGTGTCACTGGGGGAGTTGATTGAAATAGGTGTTGCAGGCGCGCATTCAATTGGCGGCAAGATATCTATTACATGATCAGGTTATATTCCAAAGGGGAAAAACATACGTACCCTCTGTGCTTACAGATCTCTGGCGTAACAGGAATAAAAAGAAGAAAAAAAAACAAACAATAGCTTCTCACCTGCTTGTGAGTGTCAACCCTCATACGCTTTGGGGCAGGGAGATCCAACATGTCCTCTTTAACATGCCTTTTTGACCCTGATTTTGCATGGAGCTTGTCACGCACATATCCAGAGAATGTGTCGGTCATGAGGCGATCGGCCTTCCAGTGATTTTGGCAGAGGCGGAGGAGAGGAATCTCCTGTTCCATTGCTGCCCAGTAATGATCTAATGCTCGTGCAGTTAGTTTTCCACTAGAATCATCACTGTCAATAAATCTCTCCTTCCACAAATCATCCCATATAGCGCGGGCATAGCGACATGCCCTGCCAGCATCCTCCCAGGATATGGGCAACCCAGCTTCATCAACAATAAACCAAAGGTGTAAGTTTTCGCAGTCCTTATTGTGAGGGAGGTGTTGGTTGGCACATTTGAGTTTTTCATACTCTGGCAATTCCTTAAAAAGATCCCACACCTTCTCTGTCCAAAACAACCAGTTTCCTGCATTGTTGTTGGGGTTGGGAAGGCTGGCTTGTGGTTCCTTGAATACAAAACCACCTGAGGCCCTGACTTGAGCCAAAAGAAGATCAAACGAATGTCTGCAGCAGATTTGATTAGTTGCTTAATACAGAAAAAAAATAGCTTACTGAGCTTCCTTGTATTGCCCCTTGAACATACCAACTTCATGTGAGAGCTCCGTGACCTTCTGCTCCAGTTGCTTCTTCTCCTCTTTGATTGCCCAAAGTCTGTCCCTCCAACCAATAGCAACCGGGTTCAATGCACGAAGAAGCTGCTGCTCTGTGACAGTTGAGATATTAAGATGAGACTAGATGTTTGGCAGGTTAGATAGTCCTAGCATTAGAGTAAGTAAGCAAACATACCTGTGATTGTGATTGTTATGGTCTCGACGATGAACCCCCTGCATTGGTTATACAAGTGGCGCCTCGAACTTCTCGACATTCTGGACTACGAAGAAGTACCGGGCCGATCTACCTCTCCACACGGAACCCCTCCGCCCCCTCGGTACGAGTCCCAGTACCTCAACCACCACCTCCGCCAAGTATGGGATAACTCCCCCTTTATCCATATCTATCGGCATGGACTCTACGAGACCACAATCGCTCGGCCCGCACTCACCGGAGCTGACAACTACGGATGGAGGCAGATCGTCGGAGATACGTCCTTCACCCACCTGTACCTGATGGGCCGACCCTACAACCTTCGTCGGACCGACTCCCCTGTCGATCTCTCTATCAGCCACTTCTCCACAACGTCATCGCCTTCGGATCAAGAGAACTCCGATAGTACGGATTCCGTAGATCCGTCGTCTTCCATTTCACAGCGAGCTTCCATTCCCGGAACGCCATCTCGTTCCGATGTCCCCTCCGATCCCGTCAGTAGCGTTTCATCTTAGTGAGCAATGGACGAAATAGTAAAAGCAGAAGTATCTCGAAATGTATAAATAACGGACTATTCTGTAGTTGAAGCTTCAGCTTCAACCTTTCGTTTGTCTCCCTCTCTACTCTTGTCCTCTCTCTATCTATCTCTTGAATATAACTTGTTGTTGTATTCTCTCGAGTGAACTTAGCGTTCTTCTGTCTGTCAACAGCAGAAGATATCAGTCTCTGTTCAGTACTCCAGGACAACTAGTGTTGTCAGCTGAAGGTGATCGTTGAAGTGATCCTTCAGTGTTGACTAGCCTAGCGGCCATCCTCGCGGTGCCCTCTAGGTGAACCATAACAGTGATCGTAAATGCTGAATAGGTTCCAAGAATGTTTGTGGTTCCAAAACTGGTCTACGAGAATGTGATTGTGAATGCGATTGTATATTTGAATGCGATTGAGTTGATCTATGTGGCTGTGATTGTGAATAAGAACTAGAAAGTGATTGCGAAGGACCAAGTGATTGCAATTGTGACTGATAGTATGATTGTGATTGTGATTGTGATTGTGATTGTGATTGTGATTGTGATTGCAATTGCAATTGTGATTGTGATTGCAATTGTGATTGCAATTGCAATTGTGATTGTGATTGTGATTGTGATTGTGATTGCGATTGAGAAAGTGATTGAGAAAGTGATTGAGAAAGCAATTGTGATTGAGAAAGCAATTACAATTGAGAAAGCGATTGCGATTGAGAACATGGTGGTGGTCGTGAAAAGAAATCAGATTCAACAGGGGAGGGAGAGTCGAAAGAAAAAAGGCCAGGTTCATCAAGCCACCTAGCTTGAGAAGTGCCAGGGGAATAAGACATTCCCTCATTATCAGAATCTTTGAAGGACATAAATATTTACAGAACAAAGGAAGGGGAAGAATGATAGAGGAGAGGACGAATGACAGGGGCATTGTATGATTGTTTGTCATTGTATACATATTGATCTCATCTACCGTGTACTGGAATCATTTATCGTACTCATCCTCATAAAGTTCGTCCTCTCCTTTCTCTCTCTGTTCGTGTGTAAGTGATTCAACTTTTTCTTGGTGATGTGCAATATCATGCCCCATTTTTTCCAGGATATACCAACAGTTTGGTATAGTTTTCGGCCAAGGAATGGCAGCTACTACTGCAGTAAGCTCACAGACTGGAAATACGGCAAGAGCAGAACATGGAACATGGGTTGCTAGCCATAGAACATTTTCAGTGCTAGATAGTGTTGTAAAATTGGGGTCTGAAAAGAGTGATACCATTGCAAATGTATTCTTTGAGTACGTGCCTGCTGCAATGATGCTCAAAGGGTGAAGAAAATAATACAGGACTTCTCCAATGAAGACCTTGCTATGAGTGATTATCTATAAAAAAATAAGACAATGATTTTGTGTGCTATTATATATATATGATGACTTACCTTGACAATAGATGAACACCGTACATTTTTCATGTTATCTTCTTTGAATAGAGATCATGCAACGTGGCCATTTGGGAGACATAAACAGCCCCATTTTCTTATATATATCCCCGAAGCCAAGGTATGAGTGCTGCCAGTATATGCAGACCAAGCAGCAGCCTCATTATCAGGTAGGATATTTTCAGACCTTGACTGAGGTTGGAAAAGAATATAATTATCTCCAAGATCCATACTACCGAATAAATGGCTTGATTTTGCGTCCTCATACTTGAGAATAGGATATTTAGCTACCAGGGAAATGATGGATGCTCGAGCAGTTGCTCGCTCAATGAGATTCATATAAGGGTTGGAATGAAGTCGGATCTCGCTGCCCATGGAACCAATGGCACGTTCCATTGTCCACTGTGCGTAAATACCCAAGGGTCCAAGGTGAGATATTTTGTTTGCCATGTGCCATAGTGTATGGAGGCATGGTCGTACAAAATGGATGCAGCTGGCTTTTCATTGAACATAGAGCTCTTCATAGCCCTCTAAGAATTCTACCATGAGGATATGTCCAGCCTGGAGTTCTGCAGCCGTGATGGATTTCTGATAAAGCAAACAAACTGCACAGACAAGTTTATAGAAATTCTGCAGATAGATCTCGGGAAGGAGCCCTTGGAGGAGAATTGGTAG